>OX376372.1:80020500-80051500 GCA_947369275.1 Nemotelus nigrinus
TGTTCCGTTCACATCGCTTAGAAATTGCATCGCCATGAAAAAGTTTCCCGTAGATCGTTGTTGCAATCCGTTCGAAATTCACAAACATCATACGTACAGTAAAGGATGAGAACAATATCTGATAATCTTCTAAAGAAGTTTGTTTTCTTATGTCATACTGCTAAAGTTTGTACGAGTTGCCGCAAGGAAATGGGCAATATTTCGGCTCTATCTCCACTATACGATGTGAATGAAGCGAATTATGTGAATACAGAGCAGGTACATTGAAAAACAATTTGAATATAATTAATCTATTATAAAAAAATTAATACTTGATGTATGAAATATTAACTTAAACATATTGTTGATTATTGTAGAACATTTTGGAAGAAAACCACAATCAATTTGTCCTCCACAATGATGACGATATTGATAAGGAAATATTTGATGGTCCTCCACCTCCAAAGTTAAAAATTGGAAATTTCTTGCTCTAACGAGGACATCAAGCGGCTGTAGAAGTTTTCAACCAAATCAAGGAAAAATTAAAAGCAGCACGGATAATTCTGAACGGTTACTTATTCTCACGCTTGCACCACAGTCTTGGGGTCGTAGGAAAATTGCCGCCGAATTCGGAGCGTCTGAACGCCAAGCACGAAAATCAAAAGAACTGGTGAAAAAATTCGGTATTTTGACTTCACCGGATGTAAAAAAAGGTAAAACCTTATCTGATGACACTGCTAAGTTGGTTTTACAATTTTACGAATATGATGACAATAGCCGTATCATGCCAGGTAGAAAAGATTACGTTTCTATAAAAAATTCTGATGGTCGCGAAAACAAGTTCAAAAAAGGTTGATTCTGGGAAATCTTTCTGAATTGTATCAATTTTTAAGAGCGCTTACCCGGAAATCAAAATTAGTTTGTCAAAATTTTGTGAGTTGAGGCCAAAAAACTGTGTTCTTGCTGGTGCCAGTGGCACCCACACAGTATGTGGTGGTTACCACGAAAATGTTCGCCTCATGTTTGAAGCTATGAATTTTAAAGATCTTTCTCTTGAAACTGAGTGTACTTTCGAAACTTATCACGACGCATTCAAAATTCTCAATTGTGAAAACACAACACAGAATGTCATCTTAATGAGTGTAAAAAATGTCCTGACGTAGAAAAATTGAGAGACTTTCTGGGTTCACTTTGTGAAGATCAGGACTTCGAAAATGTACAATATCGAACTTGGCAAACTACTGATAGGAGTACTTTACGCACAGTTACATCGAATGTGGAAGAGTTTGTCGAAGAGTTTTGCGATCATCTGTACAAATTAAAACCTCATTCTTTTTTTGCCAAGCAGCAGTCAGATTTTTTCAAAGCGTGCAAACAAAACTTGCGATCTGGAGAGTTTCTAGTTACATGTGATTTTGCAGAGAACTATGCATTTGTTGCACAGAATGCTGCCCAATCATTCCATTGGAACAATGACCAAATTACCATTTTCACTATTTTTTTCTATTATAAACATGAAAATAATATTGAGCATGGTAGCGTCGGTATTCTATCGGACAATCTCAAACATGACACAGTCGCCGTTTATTCTTTTCAGAAATTGTTCATTTCGTACTTGAAAGAAAATTTTGATGTTTCAAAATTTTTTTACTTTACTGATGGAGTGACGCAGCATTTTAAGAACAAGTTCAATTTCCAAAATCTTTTAAATCACAAAAAGATTTTGGTATCTCTGCTGAATGGCATTTTCATGCGACTGCCCATGGCAAGGGGCCTTGTGACGGAATCGGGGGAAATTTGAAAAGACAAGCAATGCGTGCCAGCTTACAAGCATCCTCGAAAAATTCGATTTTGAATTGCAGTGCTTTCTATGCTTGGGCAAAAGAAAACTTCAAAGACACACTCATCATTTTCAGTTCAAAAGAAAGTCACGAAATCGTTGCTAATGAGCTTAAAAGTAGATTTCAACAATCGAAAACAATTCAGGGTACGCAGAAATTTCACTCCTTTGTGCCGATTTCACAAATCAGTATGGCAGTAAGACAATGTTCCTCTCAAGAAAAATGTATGGTTTTTCCCAAAGTTCGTGAAAATCGTAAGAAAGTGTAAGGCAGTATGACTTTTTTTTCGTTCTGTATGTTATTATATGTATGTGCATGATAAAAACTCACGAAAGAAAAACATTTTTGTATTTATGTGGAATAGTGTTCTATGTATCAGTAATTGTAAATATACATTTTTTCAAGGATACCAGCATTTTGATTAAATTTTTATACTATATAACATTATATGCTATAAACTGTATTTTTTTACTATAGTTTATAATATAGAACATTTTTTCTACTATACACACACACTTATGCTAAAAATAATAAATCCGCGCGCCACAGCTACGTCGCGCGTCGGGCGCGGTAGACGCTTTGGGTTTGGATCCTCAAAAAGAGAAGAAATTCAACTTTGCCCATAAAATACAATATATACTTTATTGTACGGGAGGGAATGAACCGTATTATAAGGTAAGTTTGAAAAAAATTCCAACAGGCTCTTGTTAAAAAAATTTTATTAACAAAGTTTAAATTTAAAAAAAAAATATTAAATTTCATGGAAAATTGTTTATATTTTTTTTTGGAAAGTACGGAAAAAATACATAAGGATACGTGTTCTTTGCTTTCCATTATCAACAAATCTTCGGACTTACAATTTTAAATAAAAAATGTTTCGTTTTTGAGGTGGGAACACTTGAGGTGGAATGCCCCATATATAGATATATATATATATATATATATATATATATATATATATATATATATATATATATATATATATATATATATATATATATATATATATATATAAACATTAATATGTTTATATAATGCATATATTATAAATATATGTTATACATATATATATATATATATATATATATATATATATATATATATATATATATATATATATATATATATATATATATATATATATATATATATATATTATGTATAAATATTTCATTGAAAAAATTATATACTATATAGTGCGTTTTCATATCTCTTCGTCAATGAATTTGATTCACAACTTCTTAGCTACTATAGAAGCTAATTAAGGAAACATGATTCTTTGATTGAAAAGTTTTATTCTTAGCATTCTAATACCGTTTTCAGAGTTTTCACAATATTTTTCAAAAAATTATATAATCGTTTTAGTGGAAACAAGGAAATCTTTCTATGAAAATGAAAAAAACATTATTCTTCATAATCATATAATCTCAATTTGCTTTATAATACAATTTAAGGTTATAACCAAAAATCATTGCAAACATTCATACAAATCACAGACAACATTCAATAGAATCACAGAATCTTTTTTTTCTGTGTACGGAGTATCCAGGCAACTCACACAATGCAATTCACACTTGCATCAATTCTGTAAGTACTGAACTTTACTTACCTTTTCGCAAAAAAAAAAAATTTATAAAAAAGGTTATATTAACTTTGAAACGTGAATTAGTGAAAAATTTACTTAACGGACAATATAAATGAATTAATCGCGTTTTTTATAAAAATCCGTATTACAGTAATTTATGAAAATCTGCGTTAAAATTACAAAATTCATATTACAGTAATCGAAATGGGTCAAATTAACGTTATGTTAAACGAGCTCAATCGCACTGTAAATGCGCAAATTGAAATTTAAAAAAAATTGATCTTCGGGTCAGGGCCTTAGAAGATAAGCCAGTTCAGCCTGAGGTCCCATTGACTGTTCCAAGAAATGAACAGGATCTGAAGGAAATAATAAGCTACCAGATTCTGTGAAGGAGCTAAATATTTTCGACGGAAATCCTGTGGAGTACATCTCTTGGGTGTGCAGTGTCTAAAGTATTTTAAAAGACTATGAAATAGTCAGAACCAAGCCAATATACCGCGCAAATATGCAAAGTATACGGCAAAAAATTAGGGGAGCTGCAAATGCAGCTCTCATATCTTACAACATATTTGAAGATGATTGGTCGGCCTGGAAGAAGTGCTTATCACTTCATTATGCGGATAAGAGAGACATCAGAACACTTGAGCACCAGCTCGGTAGCCTTCGCCAAGGTGAGATGTCAATTGACGCTTTTTACGCTAGAGTTAACCATCAATTTTCACTTATTATTAATAAGCTGAGAATGGAAGACCATTCGACAAGAACAACAAATGTTCTCGTCGAAACCTATCGCAACCGAGTTTTGGACGTATTTATTAGAGGACTAAATGGAGAACTTTCCAAAATTCTGATGATTCAAAGACCGCAAACGCTTCCTGAAGCCTATACTATATGCTTGGAAGTGCAAAACTTTAGCTAGCGCAATATGTCTGTCCATAAAAAGGACGCAGTAAATAAAGTCATTGCACCCGTGAACCAAATTTATCCCACCAAAGCCGATAATTTCAAACCAAAACCACCCCCCAAGAGAAAAATGCAGCATATAATATGCTACACCAACATCGAAACGAACCTTGTTTATCCGGTCAGTATAAGGCTCCACCTCCTAGGCCTGTTTATCCGAAACCACCAGTACCTATGGATGTCGATCCTTCTGTTCAAACTCGCCTGGTCAATTATATGAACCAACTTTATATGAAACAACTTAACATCTGAAAGATCTAATGATTCTTCTGACGTGGCTCATTAACAACAAAGGCTTTATAACATCCAAACTGAGCCTTACCAAGCAGAGAAGAATATGAGGAAAACTCGGAGGGTCCTGAACACGAACAAGAAGTGATCCATGAATCTTTAGACGATTTGTCCCCGAGATAAATTTTATGATAGACGCCTATCAAGCATCCCTTACTTAGAGTATAAAACCTCCAGTGGTGATGTATTAAAATTTCTGGTGGATACTGGTGCCAACAAAAATTTCATAACAGAAATATTAGGAATAAATGCTAAACCGTTAGAAAAACCATTCGAAATTCAGTCCGCAGCCGGAGAACTGTGTTACAAGAACCCGAGGCCTAACCAACGACCAATCGACAAACATATAAGGGCGTACACCTCGCAATGCCGAGCCGTTTACATTTGAAAAAAAAAATAAAAAAAAAAAAAACCAACCCTTCCCGGGAAGGGTTGCCCATGTTCAAACCGCGAAACCACCACTCAAATTTATAGGCTAGCAAATGTTGTTTTGAACTTGTGTCGTATACTAGTCAGATGTCGACAATTTAGTAGTACTAAGCTAAAGCAATGCTACATAGCATATATACATTACATGCCTTAGAGATAAGATTAAACTAAGACTTAAACTAACTAAATCTAAGCGACGCGCTGTCGACGGAGTGGCTGAAACAGGGCCTGCGCGTCCACTCGCTGGTAATCCCGGAGCTGGCTGTGTTACTGGTGAGCCGCAGCCTGAAAGAGAAACACATAAATTTATCATGTTCCTCAGTCATCTACTCATACATACTTACCTGCAACCTCCCACGGAGCCGCAACTTCCGACGACTCGTCAACCGCCGGTCAACGAGGCGCTCGCCAGTGACTCACGGTGGATATCTTCACGTCGACATGAAATACACTAGAAATACCACAAAGAATCGGCCCGGAAACACGAAACTGAAAGGAATACTTATCTGAAGGAATGCACCACCGACCGGCAGCCGCCAAGTCGTTTTCCTCTGTCACCGTTTCGCCAGCCAGCACCCACCTACAACCCGCCACCACCGGATTCTCAGGCCGCAACATGACGAACCACGGTATATTAACACCCGCGAAACGGACGCATATACGCGAAACACACCAATCCACTGTACGTTTCACTGCAAACCACCGAATCAATGGGATCAAATTCAATTCAAAATATAAACATCCCGAGAACTGTCACTGCGAACTAGATCACAATCACCTGCACAATTCCGAGATCAGCTGTGTTCCATGGAGTGAGACGAAGCAGCAGTCATTCACGATGGATTCGAATATGTTGAAGACGTCGAATAGGTCGAATATGTCGAATATTCGGCACGAGCGGCGAGAGTAGCGGTACTGGTCGGAGAACCGCTATTCGTGGGTGGAATGGAAAATGCAGCTCGGGACGTTTGGTCTTTTTACAACGTGCAGCCGAAATGATCAGAACGTTCATCAATTTGCTCAGTAACGACGAATGGTTGAAGGCGTATGTGGAAATTTGCTTGCTTTTTACAACGTGCAGCCGAAGTGATCAGAACGTTCATCAATTTGCTCAGGTAACGACGAATGGTTGAAGGCGTATGTGGAAATTTGCTTGCTTTTTACAACGTGCAGCCGAAGTGATCAGAACGTTCATCAATTTGCTCAGCCGAAGTCATCAGAACGTTCATCAATTTGCTCAGAACGTTCATCAATTTGTTCAGCCGAAGTGATCAGAACATTCATCAATTTGCTCAGCCGAAGTGATCAGAACATTCATCAATTTGCTCAGCCGAAGTGATCAGAACATTCAACAATTTGCTCAGTCGAAGTGACCAGAACTTTCATCAATTTGCTCAGCCGGAATCGCAGAACTTTTTGGCTAAGGTAAGCCACAACTCTGTTCAATAAAATTACATGCAAAGAGTAAGTTTTACTTTAAGTAATTTCCATAAGAAGTTTTAAAAGTTATTTTATTTTTTTAAAAATCAATTTATATGCTATAAACATTTTAAATTTATATTTACATTCATTAAAAAAAGAAAAATTTGAGTGGTGGTCGACGAGGTAGGCAGCTTTTGACAGGTTATAGCTGGTTCGGTTTGCATATATATATATATATGTGTGTATGTGTATCGCCCCATAGCGGAGGGGTGATTGATCGCGTCGGAGTATCCGGCGAGCCGAACCGCACTCAGCGGCTCTGGGCTCAATATTGGGTGAGTGAGTGGCGCCCACGACCCGTCTCCGACGAGTTACACCCGGGACCCAAACGAGCCAAATCGGAACTCGCCCCCCTAGACCGGGAGGGTAACAACTGGAAATCAGCCGCAAAATAATGGGAAAATTCTTTGCCTCTTTAGGAACCGTCAAAACCTTGGTGTTTTACGTTTTGCCCGGACCTAAATCGTTTGACGGGATAATTGGAGACGATGCGCTACGCGAATTAGGTGCAGTGATCGACAGGAAAAGAAACACTTTAACTTTGGAACCAGGAGTAGAAATACCTTTCAAATCAAAGCAATACACTCAAGTCAACAGCCTACAAGTTAAAGATCAACATCTACACAATTCAACTAGTCAAAAATTAAGGGATATCCTGGACCAACATAAAGCTGTTTTCGGACCAATAAGCGATACTGAAATCGCTAATACTATCGTAGTTGCTGAAATTCGGACTTCAACTGACGAACCCATTTATGCTAAAATGTATCCTCCTCCAATGAACTTACGCCCTGAAGTTAACAAGCTTATAAAAAATTATTAGACGACGGCATAATTAGACCATCTAGAAGCCCTTACCATTCACCCTTGTGGGAATTTCCGAAAAAGCTTGACGCTTCCGGAGAAAAAAAATACCGCCCAGTAATTGACTTCAAGAAACTAAATTTTGTTACGATTTCAGATACATATCCTATCCCGGATATATCAAGTACCATTGCAAGCTTAGCTAAATCCAAATTCTTTTCAACGCTTGACCTGGCATCTGGCTTCTATCAAATACGAATGCATGAACGCGACATTCCAAAAATGGCTTTTTCAACCTTGAATGGGAAATATGAATTTTTAAGACTACCCTTCGGCTTAAAAAATGGGCCAGCTATCTTTCAAAGAACGATAGGCGACGTTTTAAGAGAACATATTGGGAAAATTTGTTATGTGTACATTGACGATGTAATTATCTTCGGCGAAAATGAGGAAAATCATTTAAATAATCTCAACACTATTTTCGAAACATTAAAAAGAGCCAATTTAAAAGTAAACTTGGATAAATCCGAATTTTTCAAAGAGCAACATGCGAAACTGCAAAACTGCAGATATCAAAATGAACGCCACCGAGCTTTGTCGTATCGCTTTAGCCCTACAGCCATTTTGGCACCCACAAGTGGATCAATGATTCTCGTGAATCGAGGCCTAATTTCGCTTGCATCGGACGTCACCAACACCGCACAGTTTGACAGAATTATCGCAGAGCTAGAAGCTGCAGTGATTGCACAAGTAAAGAATATTTTGTATAACCCACTGCAATAGGGCAAGTACCATGCAATTAAATCACGTCTTATTTTTGCTTTCGGGACTTCTGATTTCAAAAAAACCCGTAATCTTTTCGCCTTGGTGATCAGTACCCTTCTCAATTGCTTCGCAAAATACGTTGTGCTACCGGGAACAAAGTATCCCAGGCACTTTAAAAATCGTTATTCTTCGAACGTCAAGTCCATATTAGTGGACCCGAACGTGATTGATTTAGATGGTCTTGCTTCGATCACAAACATTCCGCAAAGGTAGCGATGGGTGTTTGGAAAAGACACGCTTGTCTTTTGTTGTTGTCTAAATTGCGGGTTTATGTGCCGCGTTGCATCGTAAAAGTACGGACAAGCGCTGTAGTCAATGCAACTGGGGTAATGCACATACAAATACAACGATGTACAATGGCTCCAAATCATGGAGAAGTATCATCAGAAAAACAAAGTTTCCTTTCCAAAATTTTCCAAATGGCAGCCCAATTAAGACATATGGCACGAGGTCACTCTAACTAAATTTGGGATCACGACGTACGTAAAAATGGAAATTTTATACAGCCGACATTTTTAAGCAAATTATTGGAGTGGATTTTCTCTGGAATTTCTTTATCACAATCTATTCGTCGACAAAAAAATAGAAAGCTCATCTATTCTAATACATTAACATTGATACCAGGATATCGCAAATTCAAGCACGCCTTGCATTCCTACGGTTTCAGGAACAACGGTGTTCCACAAACCCCTCAAGGAGTACATTGAGCTATGTAAAAAAAAACCACTCGTTTTTTGACCAAAAATATCTCAGTGTTCTTTATTTTATATCAAAATTTTGCTTACATTGTCACTTGAATTATATTTGCTTAAATTTAGTCACTTATACTAATTCTCACGGAATATGCATAGTTTACTTTTCTGTGGGAAAAGACATCGCTGTGTCCTATCTTATGTCTAATGGTATCAGTATGACACGTTATCCCATAACTTACGACACTATATAACTGTCGGAAACGCCTCGCTGACTGGGAAGCGAAATACACCGAAACACAAATCGAAATGTGTCGAAAGCAAGTCAATATTGCTAGATATAAAGTAACGTAGAAGCTACGAAAACATTAAATTTGGTTACAATGGCAGTGTTTAGAATTATTATGATTGTGATACCAAACAAGCTGTCATTTGTTTTAATTCCTGCAGTAATCGATTTCATACAATTGGTAGCAGTAGAGTCTGAAATAGCAACTGAACTTAATTCGAACTGAAAATATTAATGGTTCTTATCTATCAAATGATAAGTCAAACATAAGATCAAAGCAGATCTCACATGGATCAAATTACAGAAATTGCACTCTGCAATTTCTGCAACATCAGCAGTTCTCAGAGTCTTTGTTCTCCAAACATACACGTATAAGCAGGCCCTCGGATACTTGTCAGTTAGTTCAAGTTCAAGTCTAAGTCAGATTTACGTAACAGTCACTTAACAAAGTTAATTTTGTTAAAATATAAATAAGTTGTAAAATTAATTTAAAAAATGTGTAACATAGCCGAACGACATAGCGGATATTTTTACCAAAGAAGCTTTTACCTTGCAAGCTTTCACACATAAGAGCGAACTCGATAGATCAGATAGCTTGAACATTCGGTCGTGCACCCTAGGGTCTGACCACTAACTATCAAATTCGTTTTCTATATGATTAATAATAAACACACATTTATATTTTTATATAGTGTTTGCTAATCACTAGTTATAACTGACGTCCAACTCGAGGCACGAACATAACCTTACGAAGGAGTCCACGATTGGCACCAGAGATGGCAGCCATACAAATGTCAGGAGACCAGCTGCAAGAGCTCATTAACGCTCTTCGCACCACCAGCACAATACCTTCCAATGGTAATTTTGCCCGTTGCTCAGCACGTTTTGATGGAGAACGAAGCAGAGTAAAGCTGGAAGAGTTCGTCAACGCAACAACGATCTACAAGCAGGTCGAAGGAATCAGTGACCAGCAGGCAATCCTGGGGATGCCTTTACTTCTCTTAGGAGTTGCAGCAACATGGTGGCAAGGTGTCAAAGGAGAAGCAGATACGTGGGAACAGTTTGCCACGCTTCTTCGAACAACCTTTGCACTTTCGAGGCTAGCATACCACGTTAACATGGAACTCTTCGAGAAAAAGCAGAGCGAAGCCACTCCAACAGATCTATTTATCTGTGAAAAACGTGCCTTACTTTCCGAACTTCCCAAGGAGACACACTCCGAAAAACAGTAGTTGGACCTTATTTTCGGTCTACTCAGCTTAAAGATCCGACATCATATCCCCATAGATGAAGTAAAGATTTTTGAGTGTCTTCTACGCAGCGCTCGAATCGTAGAAGAAAATAACGCAGAGAGAAAGGCAGCGAGGGATCCGGAGCGAAAAACTCAAAAATAACGACTAAAATGTGAATTTTGCAGCAATTTCGGACACACAGTGGACGCATGTAGAAAACGAGAGCAGCAAAAGCACCAGCAACAGCAGCCATCATCCAACATATGATGACAGCAGAACATATCATGCTATGGATGTGGTAAACCTCGAGTCACTAGGAGCCAGTGCACGAAATGCAATAAACCAACCGAGCCACAAGCAGTCAATTTCTGTTCAGTGGACGCCAGCAAAGAAATACGACCACGGTTTCGTCCAGTGGTTGACATCTCAATTAACGGGATCAACGGTTGTGGGTGCATGGATACAGCAGCTAGAGTTACGGTCGCCGGCCATCGTCTTTACCAACAACTGCAGCATCAGGGACATGTGTTTAAAGCATGTACTACCAACATCGTTCTAGAAGACGGCAAACGAAGAAACCAAGAAGTATTACTAGTACGAGCAAACGTAAAGATCAAGGGGAGAATCATCCCAGTAAACTTGATGGTGCTACCAGACTCAACAAATAATCGTACTCTACCAGGAGTAGATTTTCTGGAAGATGCCAACATAGTGATTAACTTGCCGCAAAGACATTGGCTCTTCTGTGACAATCCAAGGGAAAAATACGACCTATATCAGAAGGAAGATTTAAATAGCGACACCATTACAAGTGCCGACATCGAGATTCGACCACTCACACCTGACAGATGTGATCAGCCAAACATCTTTCAGTCATCTAGATTTGCTGAACTCATTAAAAGCAGCCGACCTATAAGTCCTATTTCGGACACACCAAAACATGAAGTTCTTGGAATATCCAAGGACTCTGACGATCACGAAGCAATACTTCACAGATGCCAAGTCCCTCAATCAATCGGCTTTATACAAGGGACACCGCCAAGAACACTTGATTACAAAGATGACACTTCTCACCGATTTCTACTTTCAGTGTACCTCCACCAATAAGCCCGATACCATCTACACCCAAACGTATCCGAAGGAGGCAGGCTGACACATTTGCAATAGCACGCTGTTTCTCAGATATAGACATTGCACAACTTGACTTGATTTACCTTCATCTAAGAAACGACGAAGGACCAGAGCTATCTTTAGAGGAAAGACAAATACTTAACGCAGTCTTAGATCAAAATGCCGACTTGTTCAAAATCAAAGGACCCCCTGCAAAACATATTGAGCATCACAACGAAACCATCAACCACGCGCCAACAGCGAGTCCTCCATATCGTCTATCACCGCAAAAGAAACTACAACTAAAGGAAGAACTGGACAAAATGATCGACGACAACATCATCGAAGAGTGCGAGTCAGCATGGACATCACCAGTGGTGATGATCCCTAAGAAGGATGGTTCTACCCGAGTTTGCGTTGACTACAGACGTCTTAACGCAATTACTACTCCTAATCACTATCCGCTACCACGCATAGATGACCTACTACACGCGGCTCATGGAACTAAATACATAACTACCATAGATCTTCATGCCGGATACTGGCAAATCATACAGGATCAAGTCAAAACAGCGTTCATCACACCATTCGGAGTCTACCGCTTCAAGCGGATGCCTTTCGGACTACGAAGCGCTGCCGCCACATTCCAGCATATGATGACACGAGTGCAGACCAAATGTAACACACACAAAAATTAAATCAGAGAAGAAACTATGTACTAACGGTGCCATTTAATCTGAAAATATGGATTGCACTCCAGAAACTTCAAAAAATTCAAAATTCTCTTTACTAATGGATGAATCGACAGATATGGGAATAAATAGTTTGACGTTAACATGTCGGAATTTTGATTTTTTTTCGCGGAAAAGCCAAAGGTAGGTTTTTAGCACTAATAACTTTGCATGAATATAATGCGAAGTCAATTTTCAATTTTCAGGCCAACCTTTAATTCGAACTGAAAATATTATTGGACATGCGGCTGTCAATGCAGCGGTGATGATGGTTGGAAAAAGTGGCATCAAACGAATGTTTAAGAACATAAAGGATGTACATCATTTGTCTTCATCTGCAGCTGCAGAAAAAACTACCGTCAAACAAAGAGAATCTGAAGAGAAACGTTTACTTTTCTATTTCTCATAGTCCAAAACGAATCATCGAGTTGCACCAGCTGCAGGAATATTTCAAAGTTAAGGTACAAAAGATTTTGAAAATATCATTTACCCGGTCGCTTGCATTAGACCAAGTAGTTAATTGAATTATTGAACAGTGGGGGGACTTTGTATCAATATGTAACAAGCAAAAAGTTTGATAGAAATTCAGGTCCAGCTGTGAAAATGACTAAATAAATAAATCTAAATGTTACGTACAAAACTTATTGTACATTTTTGTTTTGTATTATCTAGTTAATCAAGAGTAAGCGAACGTTTGACTTAAAATCTTCTTCGGCACATCTGATTTAGTACCGCACTAAATAACTGTTTACGGAATGTCTCCTTTGACAATCCGGACTAATCTTTGTTTCAATATCGTCGGCACTTGAACCGAGATATTGCGTGGTTTTTTTTCTTATATCTTTGGCTGGATAACTACGGTACTTGTAGCTGTGATATCCTCGTAATAGATGTGAATTAAAAGCAACAACGGCACTTGTACCGTGATGTTAAATAGAATACTTTAAGCTTGATGCTGAAGAAAACGAACTGTGTATCAAACTAGACTACTTTACTTCACTTTCAGTTCTTTATATATTCATTTCATTTACTTGCTAGCATAAATTAGCCAAACAAAGTTCCCACGGCGTCAGCAAAATACGCATTCACTTGACTGCCTAGCAATCTGGGCATCGCATAGACAAAATGCAATGTGAGAGCAGATGTGCACGAGTGCAAGCAAATATGAACTTGAGAAATAGTAAACTATTAGTGTGTTTTGCTAAATCTAATGCAAGAAAAGATGTGCACGAGTGCAAGTAACTATGAACTTGACGAGCATTACGAGCAATAGTAGACAATTAGTGCGTTTTGTTGACAACGCGTCTGGTAGGTTTTCTATGAATTTCTATCATTCTATGAATTTAATTTCTTAATGTTGTAATTTGATGAAGATCAAGATGAAGATGATGATGAACAGTCACAATTTTAAGGTGTTTGCGTACTGTACGCAAACATCAGAATTCTCTGTGATTATAGCGAGAAGGAAAAGCTCATCTCGAAACATCTGGTCTTGATTATAGATTCCAAAAAGTTAAGATTTTGATAGATACAGTCAAAACCGGCTATAACATCGTTTACAATGACGGATCGGTTATAGCGGCCAATGGCGGGATCCCTGCCAAATTTCTCTATAATCATCTATGGAAATATACCGAGTATAGCAACCTCAGATAAAGCGACATATCGGTTAAAGCGACGAACACTCATCGGAAATATCGGCTAAAACGACTAACCGTCATACTTCTTCAGTAAGCCAAGATATAAATTTTGTGTTATTATTAGCTACGTACGTCATCTCGCCTTTTCGCGTGTTTTCCAACTGCCAGTGCGTATTGTGAAAATGGTTAGACCGTACATATTGTTGATTTAAGTTCATTTCGTCCCAAAAATGAGGAAAGTGTTCAATGTGGAAGAAAAAAAATCGCACATTATATGGTGGTTAGAAAATGGTGAGTCAAACGGGGATATTGCGAAGGAATGCGGCGTCTCACATTCTACAATTTCAACAATTTGAAAGAACAAAAAAAACTCTTTTTGAAAACCATTCCTTGAAAACGAAACAGTCGAGAGCATCTGCGCACAATGTCATAGAAGAAGCTCTCTTATTGTGGTTTAAAGACCAAAGGGCAAACAACTTCCCAATTATTGGTCCAATTTTTCAACGGAAAACCAACGATTTCGATAGTCTAATTGGGAAAGAAAATTTTGAGTGCTCGTCATCTTGGATACAACGTTTCCGTACCCGTCATGGCATAGTGGCTAGAAAAGTTTGTAGTGAGGCTGCTAGCGTTGAAAACAGTGTGACAGAGAAAAGGCTATCTCATGAATGGCTTAGATTGTGTGCAGGTAACAAGCCCGAAGAAATATGTAATGCGGATGAAACTGATAAGATACTTAAATTCAAAGATGAGCAATGTATGGGTGGGAAATTCTCAAAAACAAGAATTATAGTGTTGGTTACTGCAAACATGACTGGATTGCAGACAGAAAAACTTTTAGTGACTGGGAAAGCTAAAAAAAACACCCTGCTTTAATAACAGTTGCTAACTGCCTGTAACGTTTGAGTGACATCGGAAATTTCCAGGACATCCTTACCTTTAGCCCAATGGGACCTTTAGCTCAATGGGGTGTTCAGTTAGCCACAGAACCAAGGGAAGAAATAAAGGAGTTCATCGGAATTGACGACAATGTTGCCATATAGGCTACTGAACATGAAATTTTAGCAGAAATTGAAAGCAATAATCTAAACATTGACGAAGGAGAAGACTAAGAAGATGGAGCGCGGGAGTTTCAATCAACATCATTATGCGAGGCTATTAACGCTGTAACAGCTCTGCAAAAATTTTTTGCATTGAAAGAATAGTTTTGTTAGCATTTTTGAGGAAAATGAAACGTAAATGCAGAGCTATTTTGAAGTTCAGCTAAGAAAAAAACAGACTGACATAACCGATTATATAAATTTTGAAAACAAATTGTTATCTGTAAACTGAAAACTGTTTACAGTAAACTTATTTCCTTGATTTGTTTTTTTTTTTTATTAGCAAACCAGCTTGTACACAGAAAATATAAAATTAAATGTTGATTCAAATATGAATATCACTTATAACTACTACCGGATATAGGATCGTTAATCATGTGGTTCCTTCAATGTCGTTATAACCGGTTTTGACTGTATAATTAAACGCTTTCCAAACGTAGCAGACAACGAAAGGATATCAAAACTAGATAACACACAGAGGATGCTTTTCATATTTGTGAAATGAGTATAGGAGTAAGGTTGTTAAGTTGAAAAATGTTTCCAACGAGCCAATGTTCTCAAAAGTAAAAAAACTTGAATCAAACTTATTTAGCTTACTATTTTCTAAATGGGAAAAATCTTTCCGAAATGGCAAATACATCTTTTCTCAAATAACACTAAAAATATTTTGCGTTTTGGGTCCAAAAATTGTCTGTGATCGGAGAATTTTTACTATTTAGGGCGGTCGGCTGTAGATCAAATTTCCGAAATAGTATTCCGCTAATGCGGACGAGGGACCTTCACATTGCCTCTTGATGGTTAGCTATCACCCACGCTGAGTGTTAGCCTTGATCGGACTTCGGTCTGGTTGAGTGCAGGCACTGGCGCGTCTAATTTTCAATGCATCGCTAAAAATTACATTCATTAGTTTCCTGTGCAGAGGATATACCATACGGTAGCCTTTTAGTTCAAGCTGTACGCATTAAGATAAATAGAACGGAAAATTAGGTGCTTAACATGTACGGAACCTCTCTTAACTAGGCTCAAATCAGGCAAAATGTAATCCTGGTTTATGCGATGAGCTAGACAAAATGTTGCTTAAAAGAGACCTCTACGACTTAACACACGGAAATAAATCCGTCGAACGATTCCATAGTTAAATAATTGAGGTACCGGCAACAATGGTAAATAACATTCAAGTTCTTGAGAATGATCGAAAATGTAAAACGTGACTCATACACATAGGCGCATTGTAAGGTGGGCTGGGACCCCCTAGACCCTAGAACGACCCCTCTCAAAAAAATAAAACTGGTTTCTCCTAGAATAACATTTCCTACCGCAGACTCTTGAGTTTTCGCTTATTTGGTTATAATGGTTGGATTCACTAAATGGAATTTTTTTTTGCGAAGTGCTCCTGGATTACGAAACATCTAAAACACATGCACAATGCGTTCAAGAGCATAAACATACAATGCCTCTAAGATAGATTGCAGATTGATGAGTTATAAGCCCGCAGCAGATTTATGGCTCCATGCAATTTGAGCCAAAAAAAGACAATATCCACATAATTATTATGTAACCTGAATTCATATGTCACTCATGTTTGCACTTCGGGAGACAGACTAATCTTTCTAAAAATTCGGGAAATATTCGTTTCAGTCATCAAACTAGGTATTTACATAAAAATTCCAACCAGCGCAAAAGAAATTTTTGGGAAAATTCCGGGCAATGTAGGCAACAGGGAGTAGAGCCTATGGAAGTAGATAATGTGCAGAAGCATATGGGATACGAAAGAAAAAAAATTCGTATCGAAATTTTAATAATGATCAGTTCCAAAGGAACGATAGACAAAATGATCCCGTAGAGTCAAATCATGTTAGTGGTAGTCCAGTGTAGTCAGAACAGGCAACGTTTTTTTCTAAACTAGCCTCGGACGACCTGCCACAAATTGAATTCACTATAAATGCCATTAAATACACAGCATTAATAGATACGGGATCATCGTTTACCATCATTGACGAGAATCTTAATGAGTTTGAAAAAATCAAAATCAAACCTTTATATTTCTCTCCTATAACAGGACGAGATTGTGTTAACTAGGAGGTTTACACATCCGCTCCTTCGGAATTCAAAATTTCGGCTGAAGCAAAAATCAGGTGGAAAGTTCAAAATCTAGAAAACAGGAAATATGATTTTATAATCGGTACAGATTTATTGGACAATCTCGGTACAATAATTGGTCTAGAGCATAAAACAATCTCACTTAACGGGCAAATCATAAAATTTCTGAATAATCCATACACAATTAGTCAAATATGTGCGTTGGAGTATATTACAAATAATTATTTAAAACACTTAAAATTAGATCATTTGAATACAGAAGAATATCGGGAAGTAACGACATTAATCAAAAGATTTGAAACTATCTTTTTCAAGGAAGGAGATCAGCTTACAACCACACCTTCTATAGAACACGAAATTCCTACAATCACAGACCGACAGATAAATTCAAAATTCCTCCCAAACATGAACAAGAAGTTCGTACGCTAATTTCGGAAATGGAAAAGCAAGGCATAATAAGGAAAAACAATTAAAATTACGCGAGTCCTTTGTTTGTGATTCCAAAGAAAACTGATAATTCGGGTGAAAAGAAACTCAGGCTAGTCATCAACTATCGCAAACTAAATGAAGTCACTATTGATGACAAATTTCCCCACCAAATATCGATTCGATACTAGGCAAACTTGGAAGGGCACAATATTTCAATACTATAGATCTGGCGAAAGGCTATCATCAGATCCTTGTGAAAGAAAAAGACAGAAAAAAAAACTGCCTTTGTAACGCCACATGGTTTATACGAATTCATACGTATGCCGTTTGGGCTCAAGAATACTCCGGCAACGTTTCAACGTCTCATGAATGAGATTTTGCGGGGTTTTATTAATAAAACCTGTGTCGTCTATCTTGACGATATTCTGATTTTTAGTACCTCTCTCAAAGAACACGTTAAAGCCATAACAGATATTTTAAAAGTCTAAGAGAAGCATAGATTAAAGGTACAAGCAAATAAATGTAATTTTTTAAAGAAAGAAACTGGTTTTCTTGGGCATGTAGTCACAAATGAAGGATTGAAACCAAACCTAAAAAAAATTACGAAAAATGTGTATAAGAGATGGCAAAGTATATTCAAAAAGGTTATGTCAGAACAAGCCACAATTAAGGATTGAAAAACGTGGTATTTGCCTCATTTTGGAGTAGTCAACCTAAATTAGCCCGAAAAAATACGCATCGTGATTGAGGTAGCCGCCACTGTATGCAACGTCTAATTAAATTTAGCATTGATTGAAAATGCTGAGCATACCTAATCGTTAATTCGAACAATGTTCAAATTTGGACAAGGAATGGTTGCAGTCGCGGGAAACATACAAGATATGTTCTCTTAAGTACGGATTCAATCAGCAACAAGTGATTCAAATAGCGACAAGCCCATTCAAACATATGCAATGGTTTCGATGATATTTGAAGCAGCATCTCGCCGTGTTCCAGAGAATATGTGAAGAATGTAAACGCCAATCAATAAAGGACAACGATGTCAAATAAAACAGTAATCGAAAACGATGATCAATAAATCAAGCTGCTGGATCTAGCCGGTTAAGCATATTGTCACGCAATACCGCGGGGAACGCTCGAAGATTTGCCCGACCACAGCCGAAGACGGTCGTGGTAAAAAAACAGCGCCACTCGTTCAATTTCTATGCGTTCCCTCGGCTACGGAACGAGACGTAGCCTCACGGATAATGAGGGAAAAATTTATCTATATATTTTTTTTTTGTTTACATACGAGAACCAAATACTCTACTCTAGGGAGAGTCACTTTTTTTTTCTTTCTCGAGAGTCACTTTTCTTTTTGTCACGCAATCAAATAAAGTCACCAACGATTCGTTTGTTTACATACACAATATTATTAATAAGAAAGATCAACCTCGCAACAATATAATATCAATAGAAACAAATAACTACCTGTGGGGGCCCCCTCTGGATGCAGACAGTCTTCTCAGTTGATTAAACTTGAAAATTCTTAAAGGTTAATTCACTAGTGAATCGATTTTACAGCACTTCGTGCGAAAGCGGGACACACGTAACGTTTCGTACGATTTTCTACATACACCGCTGCAACAGCACCAAATTCGTACTCTTCGAACGTATTCCTCCTGAATTCTTTTTCGCTCACAACTATTCAACACTTTTCACTACTGCTAATCTTCTTTGGTTGTTACCGGCCTCCCCGGGACGGTAATACGACCCCCTTCTCTTTCTACTGGGGAAAGGGGCGACAGCCACGGGTGGCTCGCTCACACCGAGAGGGGTGGATTCGGGCGCCACTCGTTTCAAACCCGCGCTGTCTACAAGCCCGTCTCCGCGAAACGAGAATTCGGGCGGGCAACACTTTCTCTTCCCACGAAATATTAGCAATTTTTTCCACGAATTCCACGAATAGATACACCGACGCTTACACGAATTTACATACTTTATTTCTAGTAATAATTTCACTTTTGCAAACTACCAACTACGGCGCCGATCCCTAACGATACACAATCTGATGCTAGCAGCCCTAATTCACCTATCGTCGAATATCTAATCTTACGGCCGCTAGCCCAACTACAACCTTTCAATTGAACAAGATAACTTAACGTACCTTAACTAATATCTGCCGTCGCCTCATCCGAAGTCGCACACCACTTTGCAGACCGCCAGCTCGCCAATTGTCGATGCGCCGGAAATTTCTTCGTCCTCATCCACAATTCAAATTCGACAATCCAACGCTGCCGTTTCAAATATCTTGGCTAATATCTGCCGTCGCCTCAATCGAAGTCGCACACCACTTTGCGGACCACCAGCTCGCCAATTGTCGATGCGCCGGAAATTTCTTCGTTCTCATCCACAATTCAACTTCGAAAATTCAACGCTGCCGTTTCTTCGTTGCCTCGCGCCAATCACAATCTGTGGTCCACGTGAAAGTAAAAGAAGTCGTTATTCATTCCACCCAAAACTTCGTCGCTTTTTGATTTTTTTCGACTTACGTCTACGCCTGCTGGTTTCCAAAAGAGACCCTCTCCTCATATCACAGCTTCCACCTAGCCTCGGTGGACTATCTATTTCCCGCTTTAGCGGAATTCGTGGGAACCGCTTTTCCTCATCCTATCATGCATTCTTCATTTGGGGGCAATGCACTGTTGCACTTGGGTGCATCGAACGTAAGCTTTCGAATAGAATTTCGCACTCGGCGGTCCGAACGCAGCCTTCCGATTCCTTCCATTCGGCTGGAAATATCGGCGCTTCCAGCCGCCTGGCGGCGTCCCTATCGCTGATCGTCGTCGTAGTTTGACGTTTCGTTTGTTTACCTAAGTTCACATTTCTGAACTAAAGTGTTTTCTTCAAGCAATTGATTTTAGTGTTTTCGGTGATGCTTAAAGCCGCGTGATGAGAATCCTTTCAATGAACGCATGGTCATCGCTCGATTGAAATGTCTATGCATTTTCGGTTCAAATTCCGATGGGAAGCTGTTCGAATCCGTACTATCATTAGACGTTAAAATTACAATGAAAACTGCTAAAACCAAAACAGCTATAATAAATATAGTGTAAACGTGCAAAGATGACGTCGAGGTTGGTTCGAATTCGCGCAAAACTTTCAATATGGGCTCGTGTTGCGGAAAAAGCAAAGATGCTTGCTGGAAATTCTGCAGAGCTTCGTGAAAATGTCCGTACGCTTTGAAAATTTCACCTAACGTGAAGTACTGTTGCCATGCACTCCGATCCGGTGGTTGCACTTCCAGAGACCTTCTAGTCAAATGTATAGCGTCATCCAAATATTGCAGATTAAATAATACTCGCGCCAAACTCAACAGCACATCAGCATTTGTCGGAGATATGGCTAAGGCACGTCGAAAGCATTCAATCGCTTGTCGAGCATCACCCCTTTATTCGCCAATAGTTGCCAATTTGGTTGAATAAATTTATAGATTTCGGCTTTTCTTTTCTAGCGCGTCGCAGGCGTTTTTCTAAAGCGGTCACGTCAAAACTCCGAAATGATTTTTCATCTTTGTTCTTAAGGAACGAGTATGCTGCCTCTGGTTCCGGAATAATTGGATGATTTGATCTTTGCGAAACTCCTATAAGATAATCGTAGTATGTATAATTCACAGGTAAGGGTCGTTTAGGTAAATTGCTCCTCTCGTGGCTGGTACGCTTCCGAGTCACGATGATTGCGGTCATGTGTTATTGTTTTGATTGTAAACTTCGGGGCTTGCTGGCGTGCGGCTGCATCGTCGAAAGGAGCGTTACTTAAGCTACCTATTCTTCTATTTTCCTATTATATTTTTTTTTTCTTATCACACTAATATTTACTACTAATATGTACAAAGTCAATGCCTAAGCCGTCTCGCTGGTGTATCCATTGACCTGACGCGTAATATCACCCCCTTCCCCAGAGAATTTCGTAGGAATTCTCTTTAATATTACCGCGACTATTTCCCGATTCCCGGACGCCCCGTCGCGTCAACCCACGTTAAAGTTCGGTTACGCGTTGTTTTTTTTTTTCTATGATAAATTTTGGGAATGTTAATAATAAAGTAACTCCGCGTTTTACCTGCGATCGGAATCCCCAATTTTGTTTAGTATAATCTATTACAACATGTTATCACTCACACTCATGCCATTTCCTGTACTAACTCCCTGGTGATCATTTTAGCATCACAATTATTGCCCCGTGGAATGCCTAAGCGATAGCAAGGACCCAATCGTGAGATGAGTTAAGGAGGAAAAAAAAAGAATAGAAGGAAGAAGGAAAAAAAAAATAAACAACAACAACTCGGTCTATGGAGGGATCCACTTGCCACCAACACCGCTGCTTAGGTAATACTTTTGCTATTTTACTAACCCTACCTCTAAATACTATATATTTTTTTTTTTCATTATACTAAAACTACCCACCACCAATCGCTTCGACTTATCGTACCCACCACCACCTACTTAATTACATTCTAATCTTCCTAATCTGAGTTCTGAGAATATTCCTCCATAATACTTCAGCCCACCACCGTATTATGATCTAATAATCTTCGTGACCTAGTGTTACTATGATTAATTTTATATTTCTATCTTCTTCTCAGCCATACTGTCTGATTTGCCTCCCCTATGTCTAAGAATCACACGTTCATCCTATATTTTAATCCACCTAATCGATAAACTTTTTCAAATCTTTCACGTGCCAAACTCCCGCTTCCTTGCCCTCACCATCCACCAAGAGATAAGTCCACCCTGATACCCGAGATTTTATCCAAAACGGACCAAGATATTCCGGCGCGAGCTTTGCGGAGTAAAACCGGGTTGCGTCTGAAATGGAATAATTTTTCCGCCAAACCGAATCTCGTATTTCGAACACCACGTTCCGTTTTCTCAAATTGTACCCCTGCTCACTATGACGAGCCGCGCGTTTCATTCGTTCCACCACTTCCCCTCGTAACTTGAAGAGTTGGTCAGCCCTGACTTCCGGTCCTGGGATAATTTGGTCAACCTCTGGAGGCTCCTTCGCCTCGTGGAACGTCACCATCTCTCGTCCGAAATTAAAAAAATAGGGTGTGACCTTAGTCACCTCATGCTTATAGGTCCGAAGTGCGCAGGCTATCTTTGCGAGATTCCGATCCCAATCGCGATGGTTCTCGGTCACGTAAGAACGCAACATCCGCTTAAGGTCCTGATTCCTCCTCTCAGCCGGGTTGGCTTGCGGATGGTATAATGCTGTGTGCTTGATTTCGGTTCCATAACTTTCCGCCAGCCGACGCATCAAAGTTCCCCGAAACTGGACCCCATTATCGCACACTAGCCATTTAGGTGCCCCAAAAAGCAGATACACCTGTTCCTCCAATACACGACAAACAGCCGCCGCTGTTGCCTGTCGCAAGGGAAATAAGAGCGTGAACTTACTCACATAATCCACCACGGTGAGGATTTGAGTATAGCCATTCTTCGATCGTGGGAAAGGTCCTACCAAGTCGACACAGACCATTTCCCATGGGTGCTTAGGCGACCCACTCTGTGAAACCATGAACCCTGCCGGTGCCTTTCTCTCAACCTTATAGGCCTGGCAGATCCTACATTTCTTTACGTAAGCATTCACGTCCGCTGGCATCTTAGGCCAATAATAATTAGTCGCCACGCGACTTATCGTGCGGCTAACTCCCATATGGCCCGCCGTAGGGTCATCATGACATCGTTGGAGGATTTCCGCTCTACCTTCCTTGGACACGACCCTCTTCCACGACTCCTTTCCCTCCAGTGCAGGATAACGCCCGGGCACATGTTTCCACAGTTGGTCATCCTTCACCCGCCAATCCGCATAGCGCTCGGGGGTCTTTTCCACCTTCTTCTTCATCTTGTCGTACCAACGGTCTCCAGGAGTCTCTAATATTGCGAGTTCTTCCCTGGGCAACATTCGTGAAAGAGCATCGGGTACGAGATGTTCCTTTCCTCTTCGGTGTACAATTTCGAAGGGAAACTGTTGTAACCTGATTGCCCACCTGGCCAATCGTCCTGTCGGGTCTTTTAAATTGCTCAGCCAGACCAAGGAGTAATGATCCGTGATGACGGTGAATTTAGCTCCCTCTATATATGGCCGCAGCTTCTCTACCGCCCACAGCACTGCGAGGCATTCTTTCTCCGTGGCTGAGTACTTCTTTTCTGCTTTCGACAAGGATCGGCTCAGGTAACATACCACCTTTTCCCCGTCGGCGTGCCTTTGTGTGAGCACCGCTCCCAAGCCCAAGTCTGACGCATCTGTTTGAACGTAGAATGGTAGATCATAATCCGGACAGGTTAGTATTGGTGCCGTGGACAATTTCACCTTCGCCTGTGTAAACGCTGCTTCGCAGTCCTGGGTCCATGCAAACTTTTGGTTCTTTTTGAGTAGGTTTGTCAATGGTGCCGTCATCGTAGCAAAGTCAGGTATAAATCTCCTATACCACGAGACCATCCCTAGGAACTGCCTCACCCCCTTCACATTCCTAGGCGAAGGGATTTCCAATAAAGACTTCACCTTGTCCGGGTCTAAATTCAAACCTTTCTCGTCGACGACATACCCGAGGTACTTAAGGCGACAGCGACAAAATTCACACTTGTCGCGAGAAACTCTCAAACCGGCTTGTCTGAGACGACCAAAAACCACTCTCAAGATTTCCAGATGCTTGCTGAACTCTTGTGTCACCACTATTATGTCGTCCAAGTAGGTAAACACATAGGGTTCGAGATCTGGGCCGAGGACCTGGTCGATTAAGCGCTGCCAAGTCGCGGGTGCGTTTTGCAATCCGAAAGGCATACGCCGGAATTGAAATAAACCGCGATGCGGTACCGTGAATGCAGTGAACTTACGTGATTGTTCCGCCATAGGAACTTGCCAGTAGGCAGACTTCACATCCAATGATGACAGATATTTGGCGTCACGAAGTTTATCCAACGTCGCCGACACATATGGCAGCGGGTACGCGTCATGCTCGGTAACCTTATTCAGTTTCCTGTAATCTACGCAAAAACGGTACGTATCATCCTTTTTCTTTACCAGCAATATCGGCGACGCCCAGGGGCTCGATGATGGCTCAATTATCCCTTGTTCCATCATCTCGTTCAGCTCTCGATCGATGTGCTTTTGTACCGCCGGTGACACAGGATAGTACCTTTGCTTAATCGGTACGGAGTTAGTCTTAATGACGTGTTCCACAAGGGTGGTGCATCCGATACCTTCCCCCATGCGATGAAACTCCTCCTCTAACAACCGGCTGAGTGCGGCTTCCTCCACCTGCGTCAAACGACGTCGCGACTTTAATTGCTCTCCTGCCTCCCCTTCCAATGCATCCAGAAAACTCCAACTTTCCTCGCTCAGTGCTAGAACCACCCCGAATTGCCTAATGAAATCTACTCCTAGTATGAGAGCGTGCGGGAGCGACGGAACCACCAACACTTCCAACCATTCTGTTTTGTTTTCCAGTTTCACTGGAATAGTGACCATGCCCACGATGGCGCAACCCTGACTGTTAGCCAATCTGATGCTTTTCTGGTTGGAACTCAGTAGCTCTACTCCTAGCCCCTCGAGTATCTTCCACCCTTCTCCACCTACTACCGTGTGAGTAGCGCCTGAGTCCAAAAGGCCCATAAACTTCCGCCCAAATACATCCACCTCTAAGTGTGGACGGTTGTCTCCGGTCCTCTTTGCTACCAGAAAATCCAATTGTGTGGTCGTCGCGGCTCCTACTATATTCCCCTTTGTCCCCAGGTGACCGCCTACTGGGCACAACTTCCGTTTCCCGGTTGCTGTCTCGATCGACTTGCTGGAGGATTACTTGTCCCGCCCGCATTCCTTCTTTCACCGCTCCGACAATTTGGACATTCCGCCCTGACTGTCCCTACTCTGCCGCATCCAAAACACTTTCTAGGATCGTGACAGTCCCGAGACGTATGGCCTGGTCGACGACAGTTCCAGCAGATAAGATGCTGACGTGCATCTGGTACTGCTGCTGCGGCTACATCAACCGTCTCCAGGTACGCGAGATCCGGTTCCAACAGCCTAGGCGTCCTTCTTGGAGGCGGAGGAGCAAAGGATTCCACAGAGGTCCTCGTTGCCTCGAGCGATCGTCCCAGCCTTACCAATTCTCCAATTGACTCTATCTTTATCAGAGCTAATTGTGTCTGATAGAACGGCGCGATGTTCTTTCTTACAATTTTCATCTTCTCCCCCTCATCCAGTGGCTTGCTGAGACGACGAAATAGTCCTTCCATCACGGCCACGTACACGCCTATAGTCTCCCCGTTTCCTTGAGTCCTACGTCTTATCTCCTCTAATAGGCGATCATCATAGTCCGCGGGGAGGAATTCCTCTCGCAGTTCCTTCACCAATTCCTCCCAACTCCGGCAGATCGCTCGATTCGCACGGAACCAAATCAAGGCCTTACCTTCAAAAAGGTCCACCGCAGACTTAAAGAGTTGAGCCTTCGATAAACCTTTAGCCTCCCGAAGCTCCTCCACCCGTTCCAAAAACGCACTTACCGAGTTCGGAGATTCTCCATTGAATCGTACCCCCCATTTGTGCAGCTCTACTGGCTTCGACTGAAAAGTCGGCGTACTCGGAACTGGTGAGCTCGGAGTATTCAGAGACCAATCCTCGTCCGTCTCCTCTGTCAATTCCCCACCAGCCTTGTATAATAAATCCCCCATTGCTATTAGAAGCTCGCCCTTGGTCTTCCTCAGGAAGTCTAGCTCCTCCGCAGTTACTCCCCGCATGTACCCAAGTCTTCGTAACGCATAGCATATTTTGCCTTTCACCTTGAGAAATTCCCCGGAGTTAAAGTCCCCAACAAAAGAGTCTATAAGCACTCCAATCTCTGCTAGTTTTGCACCCAGTGCCTCTTTATCCTCAGCAAATGTGAAAGGATACGTATCCAATGCGAACGAATCCCCCAGAGCAGCCTCGCTTCTCAACGCCCCCCTCAACTGCTTTCTCATCGACTCAACGGTGTCTGCCGCCAGACCTCGAATGACGAGTTCATAGGTCAGCTCGTCCTTACTGAGCCGGTCCACCGAAATTTTCCTCACGGCCCCAACACCAGACATTTTAACACCCCAAATTGTTCTGCTCCCACCCAAGAACTATATTCTCTCTTCACTACCTTATTAACCTTTATAAATAACCAACTATATATATATAAAGCCAACAATGTAAGTATATTTTCAACGTAACTTTCCACTATTTTCACTGACCAGCTTATCACCATTCGGCGCTTGCGATTTTCTCTCGCGTCCGCCTAGTCAATGAGAAACTATTTGTTAACACACACCTCAAACACTTCCACTCACACTTTCTATTATTTTTCTATTTCCTCTCGCAGGTACAACCCGGATAATTTTCCACCATCCAAATTTATATAAATAGTTCCCTAAATTTATATGTAAATCCAACAAAATGTATATGTAATTCAAATATTTATATCAATACATGTATAAAAATATGCCATATATATACGTTATACATACATATATGCAAATCAAATATAAAAATAAAATCAAATACGCCGCTTCTAAATAATCAATTAAATGTTTAAATACGCCACTTCTAAATAATTTTGCGTTCGACGAACCGTAGATATGCTATATTCAATAAGATATGCTATAAAAAGTGCGTTATATATATATATAACTTATATGCAAGTCAAATGTTTAAATACTCCGCTTTAACTAACTTTACCTTCGACAAATTATAATATCACGTTTTCAACCCGCAATTTTATCGAATTTAATAATTTCACTAATCGATTTCGAATTCAAGTTAACTTTTCAATTTTCAACCCTTAGCACGTTGGGCGCCAATTTGTTACCGGCCTCCCCGGGACGGTAATACGACCCCCTTCTCTTTCTACTGGGGAAAGGGGCGACAGCCACGGGTGGCTCGCTCACACCGAGAGGGGTGGATTCGGGCGCCACTCGTTTCAAACCCGCGCTGTCTACAAGCCCGTCTCCGCGAAACGAGAATTCGGGCGGGCAACACTTTCTCTTCCCACGAAATATTAGCAATTTTTTCCACGAATTCCACGAATAGATACACCGACGCTTACATGAATTTACATACTTTATTTCTAGTAATAATTTCACTTTTGCAAACTACCAACTACGGCGCCGATCCCTAACGATACACAATCTGATGCTAGCAGCCCTAATTCACCTATCGTCGAATATCTAATCTTACGGCCGCTAGCCCAACTACAACCTTTCAATTGAACAAAATAACTTAACGTACCTTAACTAATATCTGCCGTCGCCTCATCCGAAGTCGCACACCACTTTGCAGACCGCCAGCTCGCCAATTGTCGATGCGCCGGAAATTTCTTCGTCCTCATCCACAATTCAAATTCGACAATCCAACGCTGCCGTTTCAAATATCTTGGCTAATATCTGCCGTCGCCTCAATCGAAGTCGCACACCACTTTGCGGACCACCAGCTCGCCAATTGTCGATGCGCCGGAAATTTCTTCGTCCTCATCCACAATTCAAATTCGACAATCCAACGCTGCCGTTTCAAATATCTTGGCTAATATCTGCCGTCGCCTCAATCGAAGTCGCACACCACTTTGCGGACCACCAGCTCGCCAATTGTCGATGCGCCGGAAATTTCTTCGTTCTCATCCACAATTCAACTTCGAAAATTCAACGCTGCCGTTTCTTCGTTGCCTCGCGCCAATCACAATCCGTGGTCCACGTGAAAGTAAAAGAAGTCGTTATTCATTCCACCCAAAACTTCGTCGCTTTTTGATTTTTCTCGACTTACGTCTACGCCTGCTGGTTTCCAAAAGAGACCCTCTCCTCATATCACAGCTTCCACCTAGCCTCGGTGGACTATCTATTTCCCGCTTTAGCGGAATTCGTGGGAACCGCTTTTCCTCATCCTATCATGCATTCTTCATTTGGGGGCAATGCACTGTTGCACTTGGGTGCATCGAACGTAAGCTTTCGAATAGAATTTCGCACTCGGCGGTCCGAACGCAGCCTTCCGATTCCTTCCATTCGGCTGGAAATATCGGCGCTTCCAGCCGCCTGGCGGCGTCCCTATCGCTGATCGTCGTCGTAGTTTGACGTTTCGTTTGTTTACCTAAGTTCACATTTCTGAACTAAAGTGTTTTCTTCAAGCAATTGATTTTAGTGTTTTCGGTGATGCTTAAAGCCGCGTGATGAGAATCCTTTCAATGAACGCATGGTCATCGCTCGATTGAAATGTCTATGCATTTTCGGTTCAAATTCCGATGGGAAGCTGTTCGAATCCGTACTATCATTAGACGTTAAAATTACAATGAAAACTGCTAAAACCAAAACAGCTATAATAAATATAGTGTAAACGTGCAAAGATGACGTCGAGGTTGGTTCGAATTCGCGCAAAACTTTCAATATGGGCTCGTGTTGCGGAAAAAGCAAAGATGCTTGCTGGAAATTCTGCAGAGCTTCGTGAAAATGTCCGTACGCTTTGAAAATTTCACCTAACGTGAAGTACTGTTGCCATGCACTCCGATCCGGTGGTTGCACTTCCAGAGACCTTCTAGTCAAATGTATAGCGTCATCCAAATATTGCAGATTAAATAATACTCGCGCCAAACTCAACAGCACATCAGCATTTGTCGGAGATATGGCTAAGGCACGTCGAAAGCATTCAATCGCTTGTCGAGCATCACCCCTTTATTCGCCAATAGTTGCCAATTTGGTTGAATAAATTTATAGATTTCGGCTTTTCTTTTCTAGCGCGTCGCAGGCGTTTTTCTAAAGCGGTCACGTCAAAACTCCGAAATGATTTTTCATCTTTGTTCTAAAGGAACGAGTATGCTGCCTCTGGTTCCGGAATAATTGGATGATTTGATCTTTGCGAAACTCCTATAAGATAATCGTAGTATGTATAATTCACAGGTAAGGGTCGTTTAGGTAAATTGCTCCTCTCGTGGCTGGTACGCTTCCGAGTCACGATGATTGCGGTCATGTGTTATTGTTTTGATTGTAAACTTCGGGGCTTGCTGGCGTGCGGCTGCATCGTCGAAAGGAGCGTTACTTAAGCTACCTATTCTTCTATTTTCCTATTATATTTTTTTTTTTTCTTATCACACTAATATTTACTACTAATATGTACAAAGTCAATGCCTAAGCCGTCTCGCTGGTGTATCCATTGACCTGACGCGTAATATGGTTTTCTCCAAAACCCGTTCGTAACGGAACTTGATAGAAATTAAGATGTCTACTTGCAACTCGCACTTCGGAACGGCTGGCTTCCACTGAATTCGGAGTAATCAAACGCACGAGACTTAGCTTATTTCGCAAATGTAGGCACACTATTTTGCAAAAAATATCTGATTTCAAGCTGTTCGCGGTGCACTTTGAAAAATATGCTTAAAAATCGTTTTTCGCAACCTTCCTATTTGATTGAGCGTTTCCACTTGGGATGGTTTCGAATCTGTCTTCCCGTTTATGACTTTTTCTTCAGCGCCGACCCCAAGACTATTGTTCTTTTCGTTTACTGCAATTGCTCCCAAATGTGTAGTCCCAACGACGACTACCCTCCTCTACGGTTACTTGCCGACCCCAATTCTCTAATTCAACTCCTCACAAACTACATTTTTTTTAAATTCAATTTTTCAACAACTGTCTTTTTTTTTTTTTTAGCTTACTCAATTAAAAATCTATACAAACATCACAGTATTAATATGAATTTGGGCAACAACATTATTAATGAACATTTATTTTTAGCTTTCAAACAAACCGTTGGTGAACTAGAGCAAACTAAATCTGGAATCGGACCAAAAGTGACTCTCCTCTATATTTACCATTTAAAAACATTAACCAAATATTTAATCCGTAACATTTTCCCCCCTCACGAAAAGAATTTCCTGAAATTCAATTGATGATACACCGAAAGATTAAAGCTTTTAATGCAAAACTTCAGAATTTCTGTTCAATTAAGATGACTCAGTTACTTCAACTAACGAACATCGATTAAAAATAAAAAAACAAAAGATGTCCCGACGGAATGCTCGCGACTTGTAAAATTAACAAGTTTTTTTTTATTTATTTTTGTTGTTGTTTTGTTTTTGTTTGAATTGATGTCACGAAACCATTAACGTGTTAATTCATGCTAATTATATCTGTCTTAGGTTATCTCAGTCTACGTACGGTTTAAGATCCTTGGCATGCCAGCGTCCTGCCTCACGCCCTTCGAGATCCACCAACTTAAAAATAGATGAAGTCTCACGCTGCACAATTCTAAAAGGTCCCAAATATTCTGGAGCTAGTTTCGCAGAATAAAAATGAGCTGCGTCGGATTGGGCGAAATTACGCCTCCAAACCAAGTCATCTACAGAAAATGGAGGAATCCTTTTTCGGAGGTTATATCGCTGCATACTCTTTCCTGTGGCCTCCTTTAGATGTTGAAGTACTACTTCCCGAACCTTCGTCAGT
>OX376372.1:80051700-80331240 GCA_947369275.1 Nemotelus nigrinus
ACCCCAACAACCCAGAACAAAAATTCATTTGCCAAGATTCTGTGAGAAGGATGATAGGGGCAACACGAAAAGGCGACGATACAAATATTGGTGGCAAATTACTAAGAAACGAAAAGCGTTATTATTTTGCTGCCATGATAGTCCAGAAACTCCTGGCTTATGTTTAGAACCATGTTTCAAACTTTTTCATAACTACTAGTATTCTAGGTTACTTGTATGATAGTTCTTTATTATATTAGTAGGTAAACAAAAAACAGTCTTGTATTTACTATTTATAATTCTGTTATATTTTTGAAAATAAATTTTTTTGTGAGTATTTTTATGTATCCTGCCAGCGTACATGCACCCCGAACCGTTCATTTTTTGGTTCAGCATGCCACTTTAACATTAGCGCTGTTTTTCCTTTTTTTCTTGAATACACTAGCACTCGAACATAATTTGATCGAATGCCGTACTGCCAATATAAAAACAATGCATTTGTTCACATGGCGTCAAAGCGACGCTCGCTTTTTCGTACGACAGGCATTCGAGAAAAAATTGTGTCCAAAAAAATAAAATGTTCAAGCGCATGAGAGCCGTTAGTAAACTGATTTTCGAAGAAATTGTTTTTGAGTGACAGAAAAATGTGGAAAGACGTTATACACTTTTTTGTATTATCTAGTCAACCATTCTTTATCCAAAGCAACAAAACCCAAATATATCAAAAACGATGAAAATTTTTAGTGCTCGCAACACTGTCCAATGCAGCAGCCATAGGTCTGCCATAACAGGCCATGCTAAAATCAACCTAACCTTTGAATTTAGTTTTCAGCCGGGGATTTAATTCAAAGTTTCAGTCATAAAACGATGTTTGGGGGCTACCATACGAATAATTTCCAAAACTGCGAAAATTGAGACATTGGTTGCTTGTTTTTATTACAAATGCTTTGCATATTAGTATATTAGAGAAACATTGTTTGGTGCAATATTTACGAAAATATCTGGTGCTGGTAACACTGTGTTAGCACCTCAGCGAAAGATATACCAAATCTGCTTGAACTCACCCTTCGTTTCGTTCTGATCACTGCGCTAGAAGTTATAGGGTGAAAAGAATTTTACGGTTACCACACGCAAATCTTTGAAAATTTTTGAAACCTAAAGATTTGTTGTTGATTGTCATTGTATGATCATTCCTATTTGAAATTTTAATGACAAGGCCGCTTTGAAAAGATTTGCCCAAAACTTACGAAATTCGCCATAGGTGACAATAAAATTCCTACAGAACTAGACTAACAGTAAGGTTTATTTATCACATGAATTTCATTTTGATTTCGGTATAAGTCATCGGTTAGTTATCAAGTTTGCAATATTTAGGAGACAACAATTGCAAAAGCTGGCAGCCCTATACTAATTTTTCAGCCAAATTTCAATCAAATTTGTTTTGCCACAGGGTTGCCCGTATTTCAAAATCGCTCTTTCAGACCTAGTTCTAGCTAATATCAACATCGTTCTGTAAATTTTATATTCATTGGCTTGTCATGTCGTCAGTTCTCGTGAGCAGAAATTTTGAGTGCTCAAAATAGAGGTAATTTGGTAATGGGTTTCCGTTTTTGTGTAATGCGGAATTTTGAAAATTGTAATTTTTGACCTTTGGACAAAGGTCAAAATTTATCAATAGTTTGGGTTTCTTCTTCTTCAAAAATCAAAAAAATTTCAGGAGGGTCGATGATATGAAGAATTTTTTTCAGGAGCCTGTCGTAGCTACAGAGTTGCGCGCACAGTCTTAAAAGTATATAGATTTAGTTATCATCAGTACGCTCTGGAAATTTCAGAATGATCCAATATTTTTCTCAGAAGTTGTGACAAATCCATATTTGAAATAAATTCCTTGCCTACTTTTAGACACTAAGCGCAAAAGGCTGAAAATTTCCAATTTTTTGTCATAAACAAGCATAAAACATAAAAAGTTTTCATTTCCATTAATTATTTTTAACAAAAATGTGGTCTGCATGTAAATATAGGGGTACATGAAAGTTGACTATAATGAAACGACCTACCCCCGCCCCCTCCCCAACGGGCTAAAAATATCTTAATTCTAAAAAATCATGGACCTACTCCGTATATACATGAATGTCATTCCAAAGTTTCAGTTCAATCGGATTGGCCACTCCAGAGATTATCTCCCAAGCATCAATCAAAATTAATAGATTGCGAATTGATTTTCGCAGATCCGCACGAATGTTTAATATTTCAATACGCATTGAACGTGTTAAGCCGAACTCGTTTGCTGCAGTCGCCGTTATTAGGTTAAGTTGTGAGCCACTATCCAACACTGCCCTGAGTGGTCTGAATTGATTTTTAGAGTCGGAAATGTCTACCATTATGGTACTCAATAGAACTTGGGAAGTTTTATCTTCTGTCGCCAAAGACAGCGTCGTGTTGCTAGATGTTATGTTCGTTTGGCTCTGCCCTGAGGCTTGTTCGCGCCCCTTGCATGGTGTGGATTGTTTTTGAGTGGTACTCACTACTTCTTCTCTGTGTAGTAGGGTATTGTGTTTCTTGGCGCACCTTTTGCAGTTCCTAGCCGTGCACGTAGAAGCAGTGTGCCCTTCCCGTAGACAGTTTATACACAACCTTTTTCCTTTGACGTGGTCGAATCTAGTAGTTGGTGTTTGCGCCAGAAAACCTTGGCATGAGAACAGCGGATGAGGTCTGTTGCACCAAGAGCATAGTGTCTCCCTTTCGACAGCTAACAACGTCGAACGGGTGTGTGAAGATGTATGTTTGCTCTCACGTTGGCTAACCATGGAGCTGGTTTTATTCGAACTCAGTGTTTCGAGTGCTTGGAATCGTATTTCCAAAAAGTTCAATAGTTGCTTCAAGGAAGGCACCTCCCGAGGTGACGTTAATTGCTGCTCGAATTGAGCTCGAGTGTTGTTGTCTAATCTTTGAAGGATAAGATAGACCACAATAGCATCCCATTGTTCTACTGGAATCCCGAGATTCCTTAGGGTTTGCATGCACTCGTTCGTTGTGTCATGCAGTGCTCGAATTGACCCTGCCTTTTCCATATTCATCGATGGCTGGGACAGTAGCCTTTGAATTACTGAATTTACGAGTAATCGTGTGTTTGCATATCTGGCCTTCAGTATGTTCCACGCAGTATCATAGCCTTGGTCGTTGATGGACAAATGCTTTATTAATACTCGGGCTTCTCCTGAGATGTTACTCATCAAATAAAACATCTTTTGAGCCTTCGGTATTGATTGATTATGAATGAGTTCTGTGTAGAGCTCGTGGAATTGTATCCATTGTAAATAATCTCCGTTGAATGTCGGAAGGTTAATTTTTGGCAGATTTATTGAACCAGTTGTGGCGTAACCACCCGTCTCAGCTGTCACGGGTGAACTTGGAAGCTAGTTATCTAATCGCTCCTGTAACTTGGTTAATTCTTGCTGCACCTGCCTCTCTAGCAGGAAAAAGGACTCGGTTTGGTAGTCCAATGTTGATGATTCACCCATAATTTCAAGGTGACGTTCGAAAATCATTCTCCAATTTTCTCGAATCATGGTCATCCCTTGTTTGAAATAGGCTAAAGATTGACTGGCAGTTAAGTCGGCGTCGGTGCTGGCTAACAGCTGTCTCATTGCAGCCATAGCAGCTCCTTGTTGCCGGATTCGCCGCTGCAGTGATTCAAGAACCATGGTTGCCTGTGTTATGTCTGACTGAGCAGGAGTTGGTTGATTGACTTCTGTCATCTTCGCGTTGTCGGAAGTTTGCAAAGCTGACTTATATTCCAGATATATGGACTCAACTTGATCGTAAAGACCTTCTCTGAAGTAAGCATAGTCTTTGATCTCATCGCCTAGTTGTTGAATTTCCTCATGCCGATCGTTGAATTGGGTCCACTCGAGTTCCAATTGTTTCAGCCGATTACTGATGTATTCAGCTGTCCGTCGATGAAGGCCATCCTTCTTGAAATTGATGAACGCCTTTCGAATGCGTTCACCACTACTGATCTGTGCCACTGCTAGACTTTCCATTGTTTTCACGTTTCACTGATCACGTCGGGGTCACCAAAAAATGTTTATTCTGCGACAGAATTATTTTATTCTGCCGCTGTGCGGTCGCCTAGATGCAAATCTAGTCAGTCGTAATTCTGTGTTTCGATACACAATCGATCCACAACCGAAGAACAGATAAGTCAACGTCTATTATGTTATCCACTACCGTTCCACTACAACAACAATGCCAACAACAATCTAAACTTGTCTTAAAACTGAACTTTATTATTTATTAGCTCTTACTTCTTCGACGATTAATGAACAACTGAATTACATGAAACTCTTTCTTAATTATAACAACTACCTTGAGTTGCATTCCCACGATTGCATCCAGTGCAATTACGCTGACCTAAGGTCTGTGCATTTCTTGCATCATCAGCTCAAGTGAATTCGATACCCTATTCTTACTCGCGACACTTAGTACGAACCTTACATAGCAGATGTAATTGTTTTCGAAATGATCCAATTACCTAAACATTTATCCACGATCTTCTATTGCAAATTTTACTGCAACGACTTGCATTGTTTACGATAGGTTCGAATTCACTTGGGCTAGATGGCGATGCGTATACAATTCAATTGTGGGTGCAAGTTGTTAAATATTCAACAATCAAATAATATTAAGTACATAAAGGAGTGTCTACATGTAACAAAATGTATGCAAAATTATGAATGACAAGTCTTTATTTATTTAGAATTTTCTCTATTTTATTGATGACATTAGACAATGTTTATGGGGAAGTCTATAGTTCTTGATATATGTTGGTGCATTATCCGTGACTTGTATATCTTGTTTGTAAAAGTTATTTGCAGTAAGAGTATCGTGTTCTAGGTGAAAAATATGTTGATAATTTTGGATAATTTCTAATATTGATTCTTGGTCTTTTGGGTTTAAGTGTTTTAGTTTAATGTATTTTAATAATTCTTGAAATCTTTGCTTTCCTTTGTTGTTTTTATTTACTGAAACAGTATTTTTATTTATTTTGTATTTATTTAATGGTTCTGTTTCTACTTTAAATTTTTGAATTACCATGTCTTCTTCATTCGTGTTTAGTAGCTTTATATGTTTAATGCCTTCTGCTGGTATTATTGTGCTACCTATGTAGACTCCTGGTGTTATTTCTTTGTTAGTTACTACACTGTCTTCTTTGATGGTAAAGTCGACTGGGCAAATGTATTCGCACCGTGCGGGTATCGTTAATTTATGTATTTCGCAATTTGTACTGATCGGTATAGTATACTCTTCATTGTCGACATTAATCGTTATCGTATATGTTTCGGAATCAATTTTTGCCAGTTTTTGTACAAGGAAGTCTCTTCCTAGTATTCCGTCTGTAAGGATGGGAAAATCAGGTTCTACTATTTGGAAAGGGTAATGTATGTGTTTTTCACCAATGTTCAAGTTTAAATTAGCGGTGCCTAATGAATATATTTCCTGGTTGGTTATGCCAGAGAATTTGCATCGTTTATATTCTTCTATTTTTTTCATCCTCTGAAATTGCACTTATTTTGCATATTGATATATCAGCTCCTGTGTCTATCAATAGCTTCAAATTTTTCCTTGATTTCTCGCAATATAGCGTAACGTAATTTTTTAACTGTGTGTTTAGTAGGTATATTTTTTCTTCCTGTATCCCGGGGTCAACTTTTATTCTTCGTTGTTGCTGGCCTCCGGGCCTATTGAGTTTCCCTGTACTATATTTATTCTGTTTTGTCTGTTACTTTCATAGTTTCTGTTTGTTCCTCTGTTGCTCCTATTATTTGTGTTAGGGTTCTGATATGTATTTCTATTTACTTCATGATATCTGTTGTGATTATTTCTATGGTTTACTTCCTCATATGTGGGGTTGTAACTATTTCTAAAGTTGTTTCTGTAATTGTTGTTTTGGTTTGTTTCATTATTTCTTGCGGTGAAGTTACTTCTGTTATTTCTGTTGTTATTTCTGTTATTATTAATATGGTTTTGGCAATAATTATTATTTTTGTATGTGTTATAATTGTTCGGTTTATTTCTATTATTGTAATTCAACTGTTGACTTATATTATTTCTTCGATTTATGAACATAATGTTTTCTGTAACATTATTGCTTGATTCGAATTCAGTTGCTATCTGGATCGCTTCTACGAACGTTTTTGGCTGTGCAGCAAAAATAGTAGGTTTAAGGGTTTCGCTTAACCCATTCTTAAAAATAGTTAGTGCGTATGAGTCATTTGACTTCTGTATTGCACTTTTCTCTGCTTGAGACGGATTCTGACCCAGGCTACTAATTTGAATCTCACTTAATTCGTTAATGAGCTCTGATAGTTTTTCACCAAATTTTTCAACTGTTCCGCGTTGAGTTAATTGTGCTAATTGGGTATGAATGTGTTGTGGACTTTTTTTGCTTTTATATCTATTTCTGAGGCTATTTTCTAATTCTTCATAATTTTTAATGTCTAATGTTATGAGTTGCGTTTTAACTACTGTTCCTAATTTCACATTCTTAGTAAAGTTTAATAGATTGTTTTTCCCGTCTTCGTTAAGACTTTGATTGAGTAAATTTATTATTGTTAAGAATGCTTCCAGTTCTTTAGGGTTTCCATTTAAAACTGGTATTGCTTTTAAAGCTAGCTCAATATTAAAGTTACTCATTTTGTTGTCTATTGACTCTTCTAATTTCTCTAATAATAGCTCCTTTGCTTCTTGGTATTTCTGCTGTAATATTTCTAATAAGTCCTGACTACTTTCTGTCTAAAGTGTTTCTTCTTGAATTTTCTCTATCGTTTCTAATTTTTCTTGTATGTATTCTCTCTTATAAGTTCTGTTTGGAGTTTTTTTTTTAGATTGACTACTATTTTTGAAAGGATATTAATGTTCTGTTCCATTTATTTTAGGTTATCGTAGACCATATGAAATCTCCCTAACATTTGTAAATTTAAATTTGAATTTTTCATTCCACTACCAGACAATAAGTGTCGTTTGTGACGCTCAATAGACCAAAGTAGAATTTGTCAAAATAGAGAGAATTTTTATCAACTTTTTTTTGCTCTTTTCTTACATTTACTACATTTACTACTCATTGAAAGTTTTTAAATGATAAATATTTTCTTTTGAGATATTCATTGAAAAATATTTTATTTGAATTCATGCTTAATCTAATGTGTGATGTTTTTTTTTCATTTGCAATTTTAATTCTTCAATTTTGTCGTAAATTTTTTGTTGTAGTTGCCATGGCGGAGGAGTTTCCTCATCGGTAGCAATGCGTTTCAGCGCCGCGATTCGTCTTCGTAAGTTTACTTTTCTGCCGCCTCGTATTTTCTTTTTTGTGTTGATTTTTGGTATATTCGTTTTTGCCGCTTCCAATTTACGGGCTTCTATGATGGCCGGATGAATTCTCGGTTGTGGTCCGCCCTCCTTTGGTAATTCTGTCTTCGTGAATGTCGTTGATGACGTTGCTTCGTAGATTTGTTGTTGTTCGCCTTTGTTCGGTTGTATCTTCTTTGAAGGAGGCAGGATCGCCATGAGGTGGCCCAATGATCCTTTCAATTTCAAATTTCCAAATTTTTAAAATAGGAAAAAAAATAAAAGAAAGAAATGTTCTTCTTTTATATGGCCGAGTCTATTTTATGAATTAAAAAGACAGAATTAATCTTCCTTCTTGGGCCGCTACAAGCAGTTTGTCGCACTTGCGTGGCGAAAAGGGTCGCCGCGTAGCAAGTGCTAGAACGTGCTTTTAAATAGAAAAGAATAAATCAAAACGACTTATATTCTTTCAAACAGACTGGTTGGTCGCCGATCGCGCTAGCGTTCCAAGACAGACTGTACTTTATTCTGTATTCTATTCTCCTATATATATGATACATTTTGCTGAATCGATCGGTGTATGGACTGGTTTTTGAATTCAAAAATATAAAATTAATTAGTTAGTGTGCGTATTGTCCGCTTCGAGTAGATGTTGCGGTTGTCGATAGGTAGGGGCTATTTTGACATTTGTCAGTGTGACAATTCAATTAGTAATCGTACACAACAATATATATATATATATATATATATATATATATATATATATATATATATATATATATATATATATATATATATATATATATATATATATATATATATATATATATTATATATATATGTAAATATATATATATATATATATATATATATATATATATATATATATATATATATATATATATATATATATATATATATATATATATATATATATATATATGTATATATATATATATATATATGTATATATATGTATATATATATATATATATATATATATATATATATATATATATATATATATATATATATATATATATAGATATATATAACCTTTTACTTGTGTAGACCATTGTACAACTGTAGACCATTGATTATCCAAAACCGCTGCTGCACATAACATCGTAAGGCATGTACGCCCACATGACGATTCCGCTCATGTTCGTACGTTACAATAAGCTTACTTAAGTGGTGTGACCCGTGAAGAATCATAGGATGCTGTTGGTCATACGAAATGTCTCCATTCGCTAGTCTTCCTCCAATATGCAGCATACATATGCTCCTCCAATATGCTCCAATATGCCGATAAATGGATGGAAAGGACGGAGCTTACTTTTGTTAGTCACACACTTGTGCTTTAGCATATGTTGGATTTCAACAAAGAAGGTTTGATGTTGAGCGATGATGACCAAGCGCTTAAGTGCATGATCGATATCCTTTCCGGTGATTGACCTATCTTTTAAGGCCTGACGAAACTCGTCACGCGATAAATCTTTGAAGACATTTTGTGATGCGTTGATTTTCAGCTACATTTACAACGGAGTCCTATGAAATGATTTCATCCATAGGCGGCTCGCGACTGCTCAGCTTATTAGGCTATGTGTGTTCTGGTTGAAGGAGAAATGGGAAGCCATGCCACCAAAGCCAGGTGTTTTCAAGTTGTTTGGGATTCATGCCACGAGAGACTATATCTGCAGGATTAAGCACCGAAGGAACATAGCGCCATTCCAATCCTGCTGTTAAACGCTGAATCTCTGAAACTCTGTTCGCTTCGAATGTAGGTAGCTTGGAAGGAGTGGATACTATTTGATAGAAAGTAATTTCTGAGTCTGTCCACAGCACTGAACGATAAAAGTTAGCCTCAAAGCGAGAGAGTACTTTATGCGTCAGTTGTGCCAGCAGTAAAGCGGCACAAAGCTCCAGGCGAGGAATTGTTAGTTTTCGAATTGGCGCAACTCTTGCTTTTGCGCATAGTAGTCGAACAAAATACTCATCAGTGTTGGTGACGGTTTTGATGTAAATGCAGCATCCGTAGCCTCTCTCTGAGGCATCTCCGAATCCATGAAGCTCCAAATTTCGAAACAATTTCTGTTCCACTGGAATAACGCATCGCTCCATCTTTATGTCGTAGAGCAAGGGAAGTTGATGTTCAAACTGTGTCCACTCTTCAAGCAACGTTTCTGGTAATTTATCATCCCAGCTAATGTTTGGGAGTCGCCACACTGATTGTAACATACATTTTCCTTTGAATATTACTGGAGCATATAATCCTAACGGGTCATATAATGATGAAATTGTTGATAGCATAGTTCTTTTTGTAGGTGACTGGTGTCTTAGAAGTTTTTCTCTTATGATACCAACTTTATCTGTGTGAGAATTCCAACTAATTCCCAAGGCAGTTGTATGAGAAGCACCTTGGAGAGTTTCTGGCAGGTCGGAAACTAATTTTTTGTGGTTAGATGCCCACTTTCGAAGTTCAAATCCACCACGCCGTGGCATTTCAATGAGATCTCGCTGCAATTGACTTCCAGCATATAAGTCGCTGTGGCCTGAGATCAAGTCATCGACGTAGAAATCCGAACATGCAATCTTTGATGCTTTTAGAAAATTGAGAGCTTCGTCGTATGTAAGCTTTTGCAGCGCCCGAGTCGCGAGGAATGCAGCCGAAGTAGTTCCGTATGTGACCGTGTGTAGTTCATAAATAGAGACTGGCTCAGGCTCATCGAATCTCCAAAGAATCCGTTGCAATTTTCTTTGATCATCAGTGAACTGTACTTGTCTGTATATCAAAATGTCTACCAGGTCTTGCTGAATAGCTGGGCCTACTTTAAGCACATCATTCAGTGAAAGATTACTAGACGTGCGAACAGAACCATTAAAAACAACACGAAGCTTGGTTGTGAATGACGTAGGCTTTCGGATTCCATGATGAGGCATGTAATATTCCAAACTTGCTTTTGAAAGGTCAGGAGCAATTTTTATACAACGCATGTGTTGCAGATCTAAGCATAAATTTCGAGTACTCCGATTTGTAGGAGGCATCTTTCGATAACGATCGTTCTAGGCGGTAGAAATACTGTAGAGGAGTTGACTTAAGGCATCTTTAGATATGCGGTGTTTGTCAAACACCTCCTATCCGCCAAATACCGAACACCTAGTCAAGTCATTTGGCTTGGTGATTGCGAAATTACAAGCACGTTGAATTAGACATTTGGGCATTGCCGAATGTTTGCCAAAACTGGAACATGTACGAGCTGCTCGTCGTTGTTTTTCACTCCCACCATTTTTTTGTAAAAAATAACGAAATACTTTCTGCATCTCTGACTAAATAATTAAATAAATCTATGTCATTTAATATGGATTTGACAAACGCAGAAAAAGTAGTTGCATATGTAGTGGTAACTTGTGCTGGGCTAACTTGGCAAAATGCAAAGAAAAGAAGAAATAGGAGGTGGTGGATGACGAGCGTTAACAAAAGTAGAACAGTGTAAGTATCCAACATTTCAAAAAGGTGCCTACTCATTAATACAGGTTCATTAATTATCAAAATTAATGAAAACTGTGTACCGTATATTATGTAAAATATACTTTGTTGAAGGTACAATGCAACAAACTTAATTGCGGACTTATTGAGAGAACCAAGTGGACAGTTTGAAAATTTTTGCAGGATGTCTCCCGCAGACTTCAACTACCTTCTTCAAAAAGTTGAAGCAATGATTGCTAAAGAAGATACAAAGTTTAGAAAAGCAATCCCGGCAGTGGAACGATTGGCTGTAACTTTACGATTCCTTGGGACCAGTGACAGCTTTGAAAGCCTTCACTACTTATTTAAATTTTCAGCGTCATCTATTTCTACCATTATAGAAAGTATGCACAGCTTTAATCAAAGTCCTACAAAATTATATAAAGGTACATCTCTTTAATTATAACTCATTTCATATATTTTTCGCATATTTTTTTTTTTTACATATTATTCGGTTCGAACTGCATAAAGTATGTTTATTTTAAACAACAAACTGTTAAAGTATGTTTCTTGTTGTCCATGGATTTGTTCATTAGGAGTACCAATAGAAACTATAAGCAAAATCTGGTGCTATTGTACTGGAATTAGAGGATGAAGAGTGTGCTGAATTTTGACGTGATGTAGAAGGTGCCAACAAGTTGGATGCCGTATTATGAAACATTTTCATTTGAAAGAAGTAATTGTCAATATTATGCATTGCTACTTCGCGAGTACACTCATCCATGGCCTTTAATTTTGCGGCGAGAAGCTCCCCATATATGTCGCACACATCTTTTGCTTTGGGTTTTGAAAGGGAAGACTGTAAAATGCTAAATGCGGTATCCATTTTTTTTTATGTCTTCATATTCACTACTAGCTTTTTTTCTGTACATGAAAATTTTGGTTTTTGGAATTTGAGGACATCACTATTCCTGTAACAAGAAAATTTTGAATTTGCAATTGAACAATAGTATAAAAAACAAAATACCACTATTTTCGACTGGAGATGGTGTTTCGCCGGCTTCTTCATTATCCTAGAATTGTTCATAATCCAGATGATCTCTTTGGCTCTTATTGTTTAATTGTGACACAATGTCCTGCAACATTTTTTTAAAACAACATTTTAATTCACCAATCTACCACCTATTGCATAAAACATGTCAATTCTTTTGTTTTAGTTTCCCAAGAATGCAGAAGACTGGAAAACAGTATCGGAGGGGCTTGAGAAAGCTTGAAATTTTCCTCACTGTATAGGGGCAGTGGATGGCAAGCACGTTACAATGCAGTGCCCAAGGAAAAGTGGTTCTGACTTTTACAATTATAAACAAAACTTTAGCATTGTTCTGATGGCCCTGGTAGATGCTGAATATTGCTTTTTATTTGCTGACTGCGGCTCTCAAGGCCGGCTTAGTGACGGTGCAGTTTACCAACATACTACACTTTTTCATGAAATTGAACAAAACCACCTTAATTGCCCTCCAGATGAGCCATTAGAAGGTCGAGACAAACCAGTACCATATGTAATCGTTGGCGACGATGCATTTGGTTTGTGTCCAAGAATTATGAAACCATTCCGTAGTCAACAAGAGAAAGGTAGCAAATCAAGGATATACAACTATCGTTTTTCCCGAGCTCGTCACGTTGTTGAAAATTCTTTTGGCATATTGGCATCAGTATTTGGTGTGCTTCGCAAGCCAATGCTACTTGAACCTCACAGGGCCACATTAGTTGTCATGACTTGCATTCTTCTACACAATTTCTTAAGAACAAGTAAAACAGCAAGGTCACTGTACACACCAACTGGCACATTTGATCATGAAGAAAATGGAGCTTTGGTACCAGGTTTTTGGCGTCAGGACACCGGTGATGCCTCATCCCTATTGCCTATAAGAAAAATACCAAGGAAATGCAGCATGAACTCACAAGAAATTAGAAATGAATTCGCAGAATATTTCGTAAGCAATGGAAAAGTTGATTGGCAAGAAGCATATCAATAACTCATTTTTACTTTTTCAATCTTGATTAACTATTATTTTTACTATGTTATTGAAATAAGTACATTATTCAAATGTAATTAGTACAGTTTTGTTATTACACCTTGTATAATAAATGATTTGCCTACCTCAGAATGTAGAATTTCTATTGATTCATCCTTGTCCATTAAGAATGTGGCCATCTTTTCAAAAGCGAACCAAGTAGGTTTATAAACGTCATCCGCTCCAGCACCACTTCACAAGAAGAGCATTCTTTACTTTATCCCTACAAGCTCTAAAGGACGCCATCAGGGAATCTTTTTTTTTTCATTCAGCAACCGTAAACTGGTTGTCCATTTTATTTGCAATTCGCTTCCAGGCATCGTAAACATCCTTGCGAATTTTGTGATGAGGGTGGGCTGCCCTCCATATAATTGTCTCTTCTCTATAAAAGTCAACAAACTGAAGTACTACTTCATTTGACCATTCTAAACAAAACCCACTGATAATAAAACATTTAATTATAACTTAAATTATGTTAAAAATAATAATGAATTGGTACTTACTGTTAGTTACTGTTGATTGAGCAAATTCAGTTGACATGATGTGTATTTTCGATTATTAATTATTAATGAAAACTACGAAAACTATCTAATTGGATTTCCTAAAAATATTGATAATAAAGTCATGCTAAGCGGTGGTAAATTATCGCCACAAAAATATTCGACCTTCAAAACAACATTACGCAAAAAATATGTTGCTTACCGTGCCAGATTTGAAAATTTTTACTCGCGCCACACAGTTTGACACTTTTCAGTAATTATCAACAACCGCAACAAATACCGAATGTCTAAAGCGGGGATCCGACCATACCCAAACACATTGCTCGTCTACTTTGATTTGGTTGAAAGTTCCACAAACTACGGGAATAGCGAGCACCCGAATATTTGTGCTTGGCCTAGGGCAAGCACTAGGCGAGCAACCCAACCACACAAGCGAAGTTTGCCAAACTAGGTGCTCGGTATTTGACAAACGCGTAGGCAACTTTACAATATAGCGACCACTTGTATCGCGCATTGTTGTTCGTACAAAGTTTTCTTCGCATTCACTTTCTTCTAATGATGACGCTTGTTTGGATTCAATTGCCTCTAACTCCCAGAACTTGCGCACCTGTTCGGTTAATTGCTCCAGCGTTACAACTGATGAATTGACTTGAATTACGCGAGGTAATGATCCATTCAGCTTCCCGGTGTAAAGATAGCTGAATTCGCTTTCCTGTATTGACGGCAAACTATTGCTTAAATTCCCACAAACAATGTCAAAGTAATGTTCGGCTCTAATCAGTATATCAATTTGACTGGATTTGTTGAAAGTGGGATCCGCAAGTTTGTTTGCATATTTTTCTGGCATACAAGATAAGTCTACGCAAATACTTTGAGCAGGTATCTTGCCGGTTATTTTAGCAGTATCTTGCCCGGTTACATTAGCTCTAGGCTAAAGCTTCCAAAGCGCGACTGAACTTTGACCACTGTCTTGTGTCGCACATAGTTCAGCTTCTCACCCACACCAGCCACTGTGGCACCGGCAGTTTTTCTATGCAAAGACAACACCTGACACATTCTCTCGGTTATCTTGTTTGCGAACCAGTGTCGAGTAATGCTCTACACTTGTATTTGTTCCCAGATGCATCAAAAACGTATATTATCACTGTTGGAAGCAGAACTTGTTATGCCCTCGGCCACGATTATATGACTTGATGTGCTCACTTGTTTAATTGAAACACTTTGTTAACTATAAAAGTTTTATTTAATTAATAGAACAAATAAAGTTTTATTTAATTAATAGAACAAACAAAGTTTTATTTAATTAATAGAGCAAGTTAAGAGCAAGTTAATAGTCGGCCGAGCGAGTCGACGGTTTGACGAAGACTGAAATCTTATATTAACTTAAATAACTAAACCAAGATCCAAACGTCAAGTCAGCGTCTACAAAATTAGTTCAGAGGAGTTCAGTGGATGGATAAAGAAAATATTAAATTACGCCGATGCGATAAGAACGATGAATTTACGACCTGAGAACGTTTAGATACTTAAATGATTATTTCTCGAAGACGAGAAATAATATAAACAAAATAACACTCGAGAAAAGTCTCGAGTGGCGATAAATTAGGATGGCTTATCGCTAAGAAATAAGATCACGCGTATACATGTGCATGTATACATGGGCGTGCATATCTTCTCAGATATCGCATAACACCTCCCTCCTTAAGATGTTTACGGATATCTGGCACGTAAACTCCCAGATAAGGGTTCAAGCGCCAATTCGTGCTCAAGATCGCCGTCCATGCTGCGAGCTTCTCTTACTGGATTATTGTTCGAATTCCAGTATTTTGGAAAGCAACATTTTGAGTGTTTCATGCAAAACCTCAATAAGGAACATTTCCAACACAAAAATATAATAGAAGCTATTATGAGTGTAATTAATACACTTCCAACCATTGACCTGGAGTGTTCAGGAATTGGACTTAAAGCCTTATCCCAAAAATGTTTGGAGTATTGAATTTTCATAGATAGATCGTTAATTTCATTTCAATTTTTATTTTTCAATTTACTAATTGATATGCTTTCAAAACCGAAATCATTCAATTTTATGTTCTCACAACAATCATCAACGATTCGTATTCTGTCCCGAGGTGGAACCATTATCTCGTTCTCAGATCCAAAACTTCGAATTGATGTATCATAAATGTCCAAGATACAATTGGGTTTTAACTTTAAAATACTGACTCCGCTCAAAATCACTTCCTCTGAACTATTACAAGATAATTTTCCAGTTGATTTTGGATAAACAGCGAATAAAAATTTGCTTTCACTAATTGCGTGAAAGGCTTCTACATGTGCATTAATTCCTTTGACGTGACAGTATTTAAAAGACTTACGTAAGTATACATTAATCTCACAGCCTGAATCAGTAATGGATTCTCTTAAGATAAGTAATTTACAAATAAAGTTATCTTTTAATTCAAAACAAGTATTAAGGTTTTTCAATAGAGCGTACTTTTCCTTATCTTCGCTAATAATCAGAAATTTATTATCTAAACCAATTAATGCAACGCCATGACCGACAATTTTCGGTATAGGAATCATTTCATACGCGTTATAAGTGTAAGAAGCTAGTAGATCAATAGACATAGTAACAATCAAATTATTGTTTCGAATGTAAGCAACAATCTTCAAGAGTTTTATAAGCGTTGTGTAATTTTCGATGGAAGGTTCGAACATCAACTTGTTTTCTTCGTAAAGTGGTTTTAATGTCTTGATATAATAAACGATTTAATACGAAAACAGTTTATTACATATAAGTGTAAAATACAAAATAAACTATTTATTCAGGATGTTCCAGGGACCCTTGAGTGCTGCCTGAGAACGCTGATAATAGAGTGATCCTATCGTACTCGATGCCTCGTATATATAGGATTTGGCATATGCGCGTCGGAGCGTATGCAGTGTGGTGAATATGGGCGTCTGCAGGGTGGTGAATATGGGTGTCAGTAGCGTTCCCAAAATTGGTCGTGCAAAGTGGTGTTATAGACTCCCCTTCTGCTTCAGATGATCGCCTCGATGATGAAGCAGTTACGGGTGTAAACTTTTTAGTCGACCTCGTCGACGTAGAGGTTGGATAGGTTGATCTGCGTTATCGATTCTGGCATTGAACTTACGTAGTGCTTCTCTTTCCATGGTGCTGTAGTTCCTTTCAGCGCTAGTCAAGAGACGGCTAGCGTATTCAACTGGTCGTTTTTCAGCACCCTCCCCTTGCAACAATGCCGCTCCAAGGGCAAAACCGCTTGCATCTGTTCGCAACACGAACGGTTTTGTTCCGTCGGCCTGCTGCAAAATTGGCGCTGTGGTAAGACACATCTTTAGTTGGTCGTATGCTGCTTGTTGCTGAAGCTGATTGTAAAGCTCGTGGCTGGCTATGCTAACTCTTGCTGCGGTGTCTAAGTAACCACAGCCTTTGATACCGTTCACAGAAATATCGAGGACTGGGCGGTAACGTGGACGAACTACTCCATTGGTGCCAACTGAGCAAAAATTGACTACCGGGGGGTCCGTTGTCTTTCGGCACCTTGGGCAGTTGCTTCGTACCACTCCTGGTTGTCCGCATCCGTAGCAAGATACATTGTATGGTTGATCGACATTCATTGGTTGCTTGTTTCCTTGCTGACTAAGTGCTTCTCGTTTTCGGCATTTGTCTATGTTGTGTCCATAGTTGTTGCAAAACGTGCACTTCAAGCGGTTGGTTGGTTGCGGTTGAGGAAGGTTGGGTTTCCGGGCTACCGCGTTGTCCTCTCTGCGCGTTGTTTTTCGTTCCGCTTCGTTTTCTTCGATGATCCTGGCATGCTGTAGCAGGTCTGCGAAGGTTGTTACACTGTCCCTGGTGATATGTTGCCTGATTTTTAGATTGAGGAGTCCAAAAATCAGGTCTATTTGCTGACTTTCATCGTGTGCGTCCCTTGGCAGCTCAGAGAGTAGTGCTCGCTTCTCGCAGATGAAAATATCTGTGGAGTAATTCCCTTCTTGCTTCTGGCTGAATAGCTCGATATACACTTGGTATGCTGGCCTAGTTGGTGCGAACGTATTTCTTAAGAGAGTTATGGCTTCCTTCCAGGTCGTCACTTCGTTTTTGACTCCTTGCCACCAGGTTGCCGCTATGTCTTCCAATAGAAGGGGCATTCCTAAGATTGCCTGCTGGTCATCGATGTGTTTTACTTGCTTGTAGATGCTGATTTTGCCTACGAATTCGTCCAATTTCGTTCTTGAACGAGTACCATCGTAGCGGGCGGTGCAATTCGCAAAACTTCCCAGTGATCCGTTTGACGGTGCTGGGGTAGATGGTCGGAGAGCACTGATAAGCTGCTGCAGCTGCTCATCGGTCATCTGAATAGCTGCCATTGCCTTCTTCTTGCGGGTTCTTCTTCTCGTTGGTTAGGCTTCAAGTTGGGCGCCACTATAATAAACGATTTAACTCGAAAATAATTTATTACATATAAGTGTAAAATACAAAATAAACTATTTATTCAGGATGTTCCAGGGACCCTTGAGTGCTGCCTGAGAACGCTGATAATAGAGTGATCCTATCGTACTCGATGCCTCGTATATATAGGATTTGGCATATGCGCGTCGGAGCGTATGCAGTTAGGTGAATATGGGCGTCTGCAGGGTGGTGAATATGGGTGTCAGTAGCGTTCCGAAAATTGGTCGTGCAAAGTGGTGTTATACTTGACCAATTCTTCAGGTTCAATTAAACTGGGATGGACCTGACCTAATTGCAAAAAAATAATACCATCGAGCAGGTGCTCAATTTCAATACGAATGTTTTCTAATTTGTGATTAATATGAATCATGGATTCTTCGAAATAACTTTGGACTTTAAGAGACCTATTTATTAGGTTAGTGTTTTGTTGTAATTTAGTAATATCATCAATAATCGAATTCATTTATTCCCGAGTGTTGCTTGCCTCTTTAGCAACAGTCAACACTTGTTTGTTAATTATTCCCATAAGTTTTAAATTCTCGGTCATGCCATCTTTAAAACGGTGCTCATTATTTTTTATATTAGCTAGAGCCTTTTCATAATAATCAGCATCACCTTGATCTAAAGTACCAAATAAAAGTTTCAAACCTGAACCAACAAAATTTATAAGTCCTCTTCGGATTCGATGGGTTTTCTTTTTCCCTAATAACTGATATAGAAGCTCAACCTTGTGGTTGATTCTATTAAGTTCTAATTTTGATTTACGTTGGTAATTTAAACAGTTAGGAAGCGTAGATACACAAATTTGATTCAATCCAATGATTGAATTATTAGTTTGCTCAACGGCGTTTTCTAATTCTTCCAATTTAATTGAATAAATCAAAGTTAATCGGCTAGAAGCTTCCCTAACATATCCAATATGTTTAAAATAAATGCCTGTGTCATCGCTTAGATGCTCGATTTCGAAGTCCCGGGTATTGGCGAATGTGAACGCCGCCCTGCAAGATAAAGCTTTGCATTAGCTTTATTATACTTCTTTCGTCGTTTTTTGATTAAAACTGCAATGTGATCTGAAGTAACTTCTACTACTTCATATGGACCTTTATAAAGAGGTGCTTCCTTATCTAACCTTAAAGAATTTCTAATTAAAACTTGATCGTGTATTCTAAAATTAGGAACTTTACCAATATACTGGTCATATCTCTTTTTAGAGGCAGTTTTACTTTTTAGTTCTTTCTCGCGAGCTACTGCTCGAATCTCAGTCAATCTTGCTTTGAGATCGTCTATATATTCAAAGAATGTTTTACTTTTGAATCTATCAACCCCGTTCAAATTTCTTGGTACAGTACCAAACAACATCTCATGAGGACTGTAGCCAGTGGAAAAGTAGTAATTTTATGTTTAATTACATTAGTAGCTGTTAGTTTTTCACTACCAGTACTAAACAAGTCGTTATAACTTGAAATAATATTCAAGAGTGTAGTTTTTTCGGCATCATTCATATGCGATGTTCTAACGTTTTCGACAACTTGCCTACTTTTGCTATTTAAAGCGTCGGTATTAAATTCCTCAAAATGTTTCAGGTTTTTAACCATAACCTTAACGTTATCAACCGGTTTCGGATCAGTAGTAGTATTAATTACCGAAATCAAAACTTTTCCGTTTTTGATTTTGGAAACGCAGTTTGGCACATGTAGGCCATCCACCCCTTGAGATGGTATGAAAACGTCACCGTCAGGAATATTTCTCTCCACCTTCACGACCCTGAAGGCTTCGCACCTTCCTTTAACGAATTTTCCATCATTCTCATATTTCAAGGCTATTTGAATATGTTTACCTTTTAATAAACCCTCAGAATAGAGAACATCAAACTTATATTCCTTGAGAAACTGGCTACCTAATAGTCCATCAAAATTTCCCAATAAATTGTTACGGACCACATTAAATTTTGTAGATAAGGTTTTATCTCTAGCAAACTTATTAGGAGTCATAGTGAAGTTAAGAAGTGTTTCCCCAAGAGATTCCTCCTGGAAACCCGAAATTCCCTGAAATTGTAATTTCATATTGGTATTAACATCCCTTTCGTATACAGCTGAAGCTCTAATCATGTTCACTTCGGCTCCGGTGTCTATCAAAAACTTACACATTTCCCCGTTAACTAAAGCTGTAACATAAGGACTATCAGTAACTTTTACCATTCTAAGCTCGGCAGTCTTTTTGAATGTGGTGTTATCACCATTTTTGTCGAATTTCTTTTTCGAAGGAAGTCGGCAATATTTCTTTATATGCCCCATTTTTCCACAATTATAGCACTTCACTTGTACCTTATTTACTTGTGCCAAATTCCGATTGGAATAATCCCTCTCAGTTCTCGTTCTGAACAAATTAAGGCGTTGTTCTTCCTCGCAAGCGAATCTGCTAGCCTCAGCTAAGCTGACTGGTTTTTGAGTTACAACATATTGTGAGAGTCTAGGGTGCAACCCATTAACGAATATGGTCAATGCCTCTTCTTCTAGGTAGGCTCTTTGACCCGCCTCATATTCCTTTTTTACAGAAACCATTTTGCTTTGCAACAGCTTTCTGTGCAAAGTTTCTACACGTTGCGTGTACAGAACGACAGTTTCGTCCTTCTCCTGTTTCAAGCTAATAAGTTCGCGATGCAGTTGTAATGCACTGTGAGGTTCTCGAAACACTTTTAACAGTTCCGATTTTAAATCTGTGCAACCACTAAGGTTCCTATTCATAAGAATAGTCACTGCGTTACCGCGAATTCTAGTTTGTATGAACCTGAATAATACAGGTTTTTGTGATTCCGATGCCAAAGCGTCGGCGTGATCACATGATTCGATAAACGAAAAGACTTCCTCATCTTTAGATTCAAAGGTGGGAATAAAAGCAAAGAGTGTGTTGAACGGAATTTCAGACATGGCCATTTTGTTATTCCGCTCAACAAGAGATGTGGAATTCGAATTCGAATTATTAGTGTCGTTAATGTTCGAACCTTTGCGTGACTATCCGGATTAGTCATTCCACTATTTCCGCCACAGTTCAACAAAAGATACGCGTCCCGAGATATCCAAGAATTATTAAAAAACACGATATAATTCCTTATATTTTCTTCGATCCAATGATCTGATACGTTGTACTCTTTTCCCACAAAATCTTTAATTCTGGGCATTCCTAGAGTACGGAACCATTCGTTTCAAATGATGAATGCACTAAAGTAGCAAAAACGCAAAAATATAGAACACGATAAAGCAATAGTTCTAAATGAACGTAACGTTTTCAGCGAGATAAATTTGCATTAATTGGTTTTCACAAAACACTTCCATTACACACACGAAAAAACACGATTATTCACAATGTAGTTTTAAATGTAGTAAAAGATGTGATTCAAAGATTAAGTACAAATTTCACAAGAAAAAAGATTTAATTCAACGACTACGTAAATTACGTGATGTCGTTTAGGTTTTACTTATATATATATATGTGTGTGAATAAAATTTGAAATATAATTAATAAATGTAAATTGTAGTTACGCCAACATCTACAGGATCCCAAGAAGTTTCAACATAGCCATCAAAGTACAGCAACGAAAACAATTCTGCAACAATTCAGGAACGAAACGACGAGTTCGAATTCAGTATTTAATTAATGTTTTAATTAAAAATTCCACCGCTGCCACCAGTTTATGTTATGCCCTCGGCCACGATTATATGACTTGATGTGCTCACTTGTTTAATTGAAACACTTTGTTAACTATAAAAGTTTTATTTAATTAATAGAACAAATAAAGTTTTATTTAATTAATAGAACAAACAAAGTTTTATTTAATTAATAGAGCAAGTTAAGAGCAAGTTAATAGTCGGCCGAGCGAGTCGACGGTTTGACGAAGACTGAAATCTTATATTAACTTAAATAACTAAACCAAGATCCAAACGTCAAGTCAGCATCTACAAAATTAGTTCAGAGGAGTTCAGTGGATGGATAAAGAAAATATTAAATTACGCCGATGCGATAAGAACGATGAATTTACGACCTGAGAACGTTTAGATACTTAAATGATTATTTCTCGAAGACGAGAAATAATATAAACAAAATAACACTCGAGAAAAGTCTCGAGTGGCGATAAATTAGGATGGCTTATCGCTAAGAAATAAGATCACGCGTATACATGTGCATGTATACATGTGCGTGCATATCTTCTCAGATATCGCATAACAAACTTCTGAAAGCCGGACATTCAAATCCGCACAGGTATTTGTGGCAACAGTTTCGGATTGGGAATGAATTTCTCGTATTGGGGCATATACATGCAAGAGTGCGTGATGTTTTTTTGTGACATACCCTGCATGAGCCGTACGGACAAGGGCCGTTGAAAGCATGACGCGGTTTCAAACAGTTGTCGCATAATTTTAGCTCCTGTACCGAAAGTGTGTTACCGTTATTTTTCACCAACTGTCTTATGACCCTATATCCCCGGCTGGGCCCTAACGTCCCAGTTTCGGGCGCCTCTGCTCACGGAGAAAGGGGGTGGGTTTGAGCGCCACTCGCTTTATTCGACCCGAAACCACTAAAGGCACCAAAGCTCTAAAGAAAGAAACGAGCGACGTGCCCGCACCTTAAATTTGTCACCGTTGGAATCTACTCTATAAGTAAAAATGCTATTTTCGAACTATTTTCAACTTTTCCACGATCGTATTTATATGTTAATTATTGATTCAAACGGGATTTTACACTTAAACCCAAACCAAATACTATGCGGCCGCGGTATAATTACGCACTAATCTTACTTAATACTGAAACCAAATTCAAAAGTAAATGAATGAATAAATTAACCTGGCTAAGGAAAATCCTTCGCTGGGGCTCTGATGACTCGTCGCCGACACTCGAAATGATTATTCTGCTTTATTCTCCCTCGCTGGCATTTGTATCACTAGCCGACTTTCTTTCGTTGTTCGAAAATTTCCTTTTCCTGATGAATTCCGCCAAAGAAACTGTCTCACGACGTCGCTATCGCGCTATCGATCAATTTTTGTGCGGATACTTCGCCTCCTTCCAAAAACAACAATCCTCAATAATTGGCTCCAATCGACATGAAACTAAAATTTCGAATTAAACTTTTTCTCCAAAGTTTACCGCTCACGTCTGCTTCCGTACCTGGCTCTTCTCGAATAGAAAGAAAGGCTTTCACTTTTTCCTCGTCGTAGCGCAATTTGAAAAATTATCGGGACTTCCCTGACCCGTTTAGTCTGTTCACCCCGTCACTGTTCCACACGAGTTGAGTTCCCATTTTCACCTCAGGTTCCACCCATTTGGGACAGCTCGCTTTCCCCTGCTCGATCATCCGTCACGCGTGACATTTCGAATTGTCAAATTCAAATTGTGTAGTGGAAGGTGAAATGGCGTACTCGTATTTGGATGTCGTACTTGTATTTTGAAAATTTCCCCATTAGGTAAGTAAAGCCGTTGCTATTTTGTGTAAAAACCTCCCGCGCGATTCGAAGTGCTGCGCGTACGACGTCAATTCCACAATTTTGCCGACGGTAGTGAGTGCGCTTCCCTCGACTACTCGCAGTGTTTTGATGATTGATTCACCGAACGTCGATCAATCATACAATTCCCTATGAATGTCTCGCGGCCTGAGTTTTCCAGTCGTTTACCCGGTAGCTTGCATCTTGCAGTAGGTCCCATTGTGCATTCACTTCTCGTTATATCTGGGTCAGATGTTGCCCCAGGTCAGGAGCCGCTGACCCGAGCAACCAACATTGTGCGATGTCCCGTATGTTCGTGCGTCGAAATTAACATGTCGCCTTAGATATGTAACTATCTCTGAGCCACCTACTCCAATATTAGTTCGCTCGCAATTAGATTCGTTTAAAGCATCTTTAGTGATTCGCCTTCAGTAGTCTCAGGTGTCTTTGAGTTTTAGTTGTAGTGTCTCGATTCTTGATACTACAAATCATCTAGATGGCACCGTCGAGATCGTCATGAGTCGTGATAAATGTCTAGTCGTAGATCGCGTTGAGTATATAGGTTGTTCCGTCGCTTAGCTGCATGCAAATTTTGCTTCCTAAGCTACTGCCCTATCGCTTGTGCTTAATGAATGTACACAACATGATTTACTTAATCTAAGTGATACGACATACTTAAGAGAGCTAATTCCTCGGTGGTTGCAGCTCAACTTCCATCGACCTAGCATCCGTTGGTCGATGGAGGTTTTTTTTTGTCTTATTAATGCTTGTGAAACACGAGCGACCGTAACAAGTGCACTGAATTCATTGCATTTGAATATTGAATGGTCTTTGTTGCATATAGCACATAATGAAGGTTTGACGACCATGTTGCGCTGTGGATAGGTGAATGCTTTCTTGCCGACACTGGTTTTTGTTTCTTACTGATAGGGCTTGTAGCACTCGAGCTCTTTCGGAAAGAATTTTGAGAAACTCATCTGTCGTCATTATTCGATCGACTGATGTCTTTGACTCAAGTTCCCGCTGCGAGGAGCTACCCAGCTTAAGAAACAGATGATGATTTAATATTAAACCCCAGTTTTCTACGGGTTACTTCAGTGCTTTAAGAGCGTGTAGCTAAATTTTTACGTGGTCGACAAAATCAAGTAGCGAAGATGCGGAATTGTCAGTAACTTTAGCGACAGAGTACAAGTTGTGCATGTTTAACTTAGCGATTTGCGTTTCGTTGTCAAATTGATCACAGAGCTTTTCCCAAGCAATTGGATAATTTTCAGACGTCACCGGTAGACTTTCTACATACTTTTTAGCATTTCCTCTATGTAGACAGGAGAGTAAGTAGTGAAATTTAGTAGTGTTCGTGAGTGAAGCGTTGTTGTGTTTGAGACCACAAAACACGTCGCGAAAATTCAGCCAAGAGTGAAATTCACCGTTAAACTGTGGCAGGTTTATATCAGGTAATTTTATCGAAACAGAAGGGACGTTCGCGTTTCGAACACCGATAGAATTATCTAATGCTTGCACACTTGGTTTTTACCTTATTGAGATGAGCTCTGGGATGAATGATTCTAAATTCCCATAATCGTCTTCAAATGACTCACGAATTTCTGGATCGAGCTGGGCTTCGTCTATTTCCTCCAGCTCAGATTGCACGTTGTCGAATTTTTGAAACAATGCTGGCAACCGATTGTGGATTGAATGCAGTTCACTTTCTGGTATAACTGAACGCCGTTTTTCCAACTGATTCCGAAAATAAGTAATCCTACCTTTTATTTCTTTTCTTTGGTTTTTAGAAATTCCATTTTTGTAGATTGAGTTAGGGGAGGTAGGGGAGGGATGGGCACTTTTTCACTATTTATTGCAAAAAAAATCAGATTTTATAGATAATCAACTTTTATTGCCAATTCTTATTGCACCACACATTTGGCTAGATATAATTAAAGAGCTTTCTTAAAAATTACAATCAGTTTCAACATTACGAGATATTTTATAAACTAAGTCAAAAGTGCCCAATGCTCCCTATGGTAGGGAGGCTTGGACATACCCTGTGGGAGGCTTGGGCACGGCCTATAAATTACTTTATATCCATAATAGAATTCAATAATTAGTTAACAAATATACTATTATTAAACTATATCAATAATAGAAACCAGATATAAAAGTTAACAAATAAAAAACATCTTAAACAGTATCTTAACTTATCTGAGATTGGGTATAACCCATAAAGGACTATCGAATGTGTACTTAGAGCTACCACGTTTGGTTTTATTGCATGTCTTTGGTACTGGCAATTTAGTTTTGATGTCGTCTAAAAGGACACTAGCTATGTCATCTACTTCAGGAAAAAAAAAGGTGCTTTTTATCTTACTCAGCCTCATAAATTTTATAGCAGCCATGGTAGGACTAATGTCTTCGATTTGACCGACATAGTGCACAACAGTCTTTTTTGTATTAAATTTAACAAGAACGAAATCATTTATTTTAAATTTTCTGTCAACGATTATCACATCATCTTCATCAAACTTTTCTTCTGCCGTTTCATTAATAAAAGATTCTCCGGAACTTTCATCGAGTACAACATTTTCTACATCACTATCACTGCTGCTCATTTGCTTTTTCTTTGCTCTATTCGATGTTAGTTCTGGTGGAAGTTTAGGAATCTGTTTCTTCTCTGTATTTTTAAGAACCTTTTTTTCCTGTCTCTCTCTTTTAGCTCTGTTCTTGGTTTGTCTTTCTTGTTCTGCTAATTCTATGAGTCTCTTTTCAGGTGTGTCAGTCAATATCCTTGTCTTTCCTTTCTTCCTTACATTTCTAATCAGTTTTCTAGGACTAGCCTTTGGATATGGTCTCACTATTTCAGGGGTTTTATTTTTCTTGGTTTGTCTTTCTTGTTCTGCTAATTCTATGAGTCTCTTTTCAGGTGTGTCAGTCAATATCCTTGTCTTTCCTTTCTTCCTTACATTTCTAATCAGTTTTCTAGGACTAGCCTTTGGATATGGTCTCACTATTTCAGGGGTTACAACTTCAGCGACTTGAATTGTAATTTGATCTATAGCAAATGACGTGGAAGCATCAGCAACATCAATGTTTTTGTCAACTGGATCTACTTCAATTTGATTTTCTCTTTCAGACTGTTCTGGAAGGACTTGAGTTGAAGTTGGCTGGATTATTGGATCATTTCTGGACGGTAACGCTTCATCAGTTACAGGTGCATCGCGATCAGTGACAGCAGCGCAAAGAAAATCTTCATCTGTGAATATATTTGAATTAAGGGGGTATTCCGGTCTTTCGGTTTGAAAAAATCGAAAATTTTTTTTTTGCATTTTCTTATTCCACTATGATCATATAATCTTGCTTTAAAATTTTATCGCAGTATCTGTTTTCGTTTTGAAGTTATTCGCATTTCCACCACTATCATCTCTGGAAAATCCCTGGCACGCTTGAGGCGAGAGTGTTTGAGATAAAACTTTAAACGCGATTTTCTCAAAACCATCTTTTCTCAACTTCTTGACAAGATTTCTCGAAAACGGTCTTACAGAATTTAATGAGTGATATATCAAATTATTTGCTATGATTTAAGGAAAAAGCTGAACTACGATTGTGATGATACAAAACAATTAACTATAATTTTTAATAAAAAAACTAAAATAAAAACGGAAAAATTAGAAAAAAAATTTGTTATCAGCTGCCATTTTTTAACGAATAATTGGATATTGATAAGCGTAGTTCATCTTGTAACGGGTATTTTCCTGAGTAAAATGACACCTCATTTGCTAATTTCAGATAATTCAAACGGACGCAATCCTGCCAAGATTGATTTTCAAAGGTCAACTTCAAGCCCTCAAAGCAACAACAATTTTCAACTTTTTTTTTGAAATCCAAGTTTTTTCTAAAGTTTAAATCCTGCAATAAGCGCAAAATAAAACCATATCCATTGAGTATTTATTTTTATGTATTAAAATTCATATTGAAATAATGAATGATTATCGCGTGAAAAACCGGAATACCGCCTTAAAAGGCCATATCCCAGGTTTTTCAAATCCTTTTTGTATGTTTTGTGGTTTGAACGCTAGAGGTATAGCAATGGCTGCTAGTTTGGGGATATCGTAGATTGTTACGGTTTTTCCTGGATTGCTGACCATCCAGTCTGTTAAAGCTTTATTGTCGTAATTTTTTAGTGGTCCATACACTGTTAAGTCAAGTGGCTGTAGCTTGTGGCTACAGTGTGGTGGAAAGGTCAGCAAAACAATGCCAACTTCTTTACAAAAGTCTAAGACGTCCACAGCAATATGGCTCTCATGATTATCAAGGAGCAACAACACTGGATTTTCAGGCGTCGGTTTGGCATGTTTCGCAAAATGATGCATATATTTAACAAAATTTGAAGATGTCATCCATCCAGATGGATGTGCTGAGCCATCTGACCCAACGGGGGCATCATGAAGCATGTAGGGTTTGAAATTTACTCTCGGGAATATAAAGTATGGAGGTATTGAATTTCCAATACCATTGATTCCACAGCATATTGTGACAAGTGAGCCTCTCTCTGCAGATGTTGCTTGTCCAACTTGTTTCGAGCCTTTTGAAGCAATCACTCTTTTTGTACGCTGAACAGTCGTCAACCCTGTTTCATCTATATTATATATAGCTTCGGGGCCAAAATGATGTCGCTCAAAGACGGCTTTTACATTTTCGAAAAAATTATCCACATTTGTTCTGTTAAAACTTGTTGCACGTGACAACGATGTAGCTTCTGGTGTCCGTATTGATAAGTGAGATTGCCTGTTTAGAAATCCCCTTATCCAGTCCTTAGATGCGATTGTTTTCTTGGTCCAATTATCGGGTATATTAGTTATCTTTCTGGCTACAGCATAGTCATAGGCCAATTTACGTGCCTGTATCTTTGTCAACCCATAATTATGTTTAGAACAAACTATCATGTAATTTGACAATTTTTGTTCTTCTTCGTCAGTGAAGATTTGTGAGGTTATAAATCTGTGCGAAGAATCCTTTATAGAATCTTGTTTTAGGTACCGTTGCAAACTTGATCTAGGGATTTCATATTTATCAGCTGTCGTTTTTATTTTTGATCCTTTTGATACCTCTTCTATGGCTCGTAATATTAAATCTTTAGGAATTTCCCGTCGCAAACCTTTCTTTTTGAATTTAAACGGCATCTTTCTGTAATTAACAATAAACCAATAGTTAAAATCCTCCTATACTGAACATAATAGGAGGGAGCGTTTGGCATGCCCAAACCACCCGCACGTCAAGATGCCCATTACTCCCTCTGTATACATTTTCGACATAGGTTACCCGTATTTTTTTGAATCTACGTATTTAGGCTTGGATTTCAGTTTAATTTATAGATTAGTGAATGTACAATAGATTAATAATAGAAAATACACATACCTTTCATTAGTTTTCTCTTTATAACGATCCGAAACCGCAACAAAATATTTACTTTTACGAGCGCATAACCTTCAAACGTGTTTGTGTTTGACAACTTACAGAAATGACAGATAGTCTATGGATGAACAGTGTTGCCAGTCGGTAAAGTAAACTACCAAACCAAAAAAAAAAAAAAACTATGATCAAATCAGAATAAAAGGGGGGTGCCCATGTCTCCCAACTGCCCATCCCTCCCCTACCTCCCCTACGTTCAAATGGACCGGTGAAGACATTGCAAACACGAGATTTTAGAGCAGAGCAGCGTTATTCGTAATTGTAGGGAAAACTGAGTATTCGAGTTTATTATTTAAACGTTTACCAAGATCCGGTTCGAAGGACCATAAAATGTTGAGGACGACGGTAAAATGAAAATAACAATTTTCAATAATGATTCCAAAACTTCTTTATTGAGCAAAAGCTACTTCGCGAACCTGTTTGCTGCTCAACGGACGAATTAGAACTCACTAAAATTAACTATACATTCCAGAAACCAGTTACAAGTTTTATCCACTAATATCAATTCAAATTTAAAGAGTATAATGCAAGTGACAGTTTGTGTGTGAAACTTTTGAGTATATAACACAAAATTAAAGTGATCTGTTGATGTATTTTTAACAATGCTAGCAAAGTGTTGCCAGTGCGATGCATTTTTTGCTATTTTCGTATCAATAAATGCTTACAATATGTATCATATCGCGAAAATTTACAATGAAAATAAGTTACCAATTGTTTGAGTTTTCTAAGTTCTAGAAACTTTTTGGTTCCAAATATCTTTCGTTTTTTTTTACCCTAAACATCTTTCTATCCCTGTAACTTTTGACGAAATCATTGGATAAAATCAAAATCGATAGAGTTATTTGATTTTGACAGGAGGCAATTGTGGGAGACTTTTAATTGCAGTGCTGGTAAAGTGTTGCAAGCACTAAGTATTTTCTTTGTTTGTGTTATGTTATGCTGCTTTCAAAGTTTTGTTATGAGTTTTAAAACATTGTAAAGATCAAAAATAATTTTGCACTCGAAACAGGTAGGAGCACGTGTGGTAGAATATGCACTCAAAATCTGACCGATTCTTCTACTGTTCATCGAACATTATTATTTCTAGTTTCTATTTGGTTTTGATATTTCAATTTTTCTATTTGAATCGTTTTATTTTTTCCGTTTCCCATCGCGTCGGTTATTTTCAATTTATTGAAATATTTCGTTCGAAAAAAAATTGATCAACGTATTCTGAAAGTTTGAGCTCAATCGGAAGGCGCGTTTCCGAGAAATATATATATATATATATATATATATATATATATATATATATATATATATATATATATATATATATATATATATATATATATATATATATATATATATATATATATATATATATATATATATATAAGTATGAAAATATGAATTTTTGGCCGAATCGATTTTTACTTATGTTCGAAGAACATTAGTATTAAATGTTCTTCGAACATAAGTAAAAAACATAAGTAATATCGTAAAAATTGTAGCATCAAAATAATTCATGCGCACTTTTAGTGTATTCATGTGTAGCAGAGTTAATATAGTAGAGTAGCTATAAATCATAGAAATGTGTGTCAAACTTTCTCAATCGTAAGCGAATGAGTCTTGTAACGAGGATCGCAAACGACTTTCAAATATTCCAGGTTACTCCGAACAAAAACAAAAATTCAACGATTTAAGTGCCTGGATATTATAAAAAATTACGTGTATTTCTAATAATGAACCCCAATATACAAAGAAGACGATAGTTTTTTATATCAGCCCTGTCACCAGATTTGAACATAGATACGATGAACCTAGATTTTCAGCGCACAAGAAAATAGCCCGATGACAAAGATCTATTAAATATATAAAAAAAACTCTCGCGCATCAGAACCGCTAGAAAACTGATTTTCGAAGAAATTGTCTTTGAGTGACTAAAAAATTTGGAATGACGTTATACACCTTTTTATTATCATATCAACCATTTCTTACACAAAACAAATAGATGAGACACAATATTTTATGGCTACATATATTTCCCTCGAACAATTTCCACGCGACCCAATAGGTATTGTGATGGCGCGTTAACCTTTTGTTTTAGATAGATAGTTTCCCCAGTAGGCCTATAACCCATCAAATTAATACAGTAAGAAACAGTAGAAAGTAACTTCACTCATGTAAAATAGTTAAATAAGAGATTCACGCATAAGTTTTCATTCTATATACCTACCTAATCCTGAATTCTGTTTAAAATAAATAGATAGGGACTATTTAGAAAGTTGGGTAAACGCTTTCTGTATTCTTTTATGCAATCATCGTTTGCCTGAAACCATGTTCCAGTGCGGCAATTTCGAAGCCAACATTTATAGCGCCCTCTCTTCGCTAAAAGTATCTCCATAATGACATACTACAGAGTTGATTTCATATATGCCACCATTTATCTCCAGCCAGGGGCGAACGCAGAAAATTTTTTCGGGCGGGGTTTGACTATAAATTTTATTTCACACTCAGTTCGTCGTGAAGGTAAAAGAAAAAATGAATCTGCAAGTGTATCAATTTTATTTACTATTTGAATAAAATGGGAAAAACGTTTTGAATGTGGTCGTTTAACACACTCAGTTTTAGTGTGCTATTGCATCTTCTGACTTTACCTTGCCCTTTCATGAAACGCATCTCCAATTCAAGCTCTTCCAATGTGATCAGTAGAGTCTTCGCAAGGCCCGCTTCAGTTACGTCTGTCACAGGGACGAAACGCAAGAAATCTTCCCGGATGTTATACATTTTTTCAATTTTTTCGATGTATCGAACGCTAATTGTAAATTGTTCAACTCCACTGACATCCGTGGTTTCATCAGCGGTTACTGAGAAACAACTTGATTCATTGACGCGTTTTATGATGTTTTTCATAATTATTTCTCCTGCCGCTTCAACGATTTCATTTTCGATGCGAAAACTTAGATAAGTAGCGTTGGCGCTAGCTGTTTTCAGATGCTGCTCCAGAGCAAGATCTCCACTTTCCACAGCGAATCGAAGGAGTGCTCTGAAATTGCCATCATTTTCCTCTGGTATCTCCGTTGATAGCAAGCCATGATCTCGATGTCCTCGGAGAGCAAGTCCCTGTTTGCCACAGAGTAAAACGGCACGAATGATGGGAATCAGCTTTTGTCGATTTTCATGCTGCTGTTGTTTGCGACCATGGTCTATTTCGTACATAATGTCATTTTTCTTCTGATCATAAATCATTTTAAAATTCAGCGCGTCTTCAGAAGCATCCTTGTGATACTTATTGTTTTGATGATCTCTACATTTCTCCAAAGCCTTTTTCCAATCTTTGAGAGCGCATTGAACAAAGGTTTTTGGTTCTTCATGTTTTCCTTTGCCAATATTCTTTTGTATGAATGATACGCAGATTCGGCAGTAGGCTCCGTTTTCAATAGCTAAATACGCCAACCAGGGAAACATGCGTAACCAAGACAGCTGGAATTTTAAATATCTTGTCCCCGATGCTGGAAATTCAAAAGTTTCATCTGGTGACCATGCATCAACGAGAAGCTTGTACTTTTCATCGTTGTTTAGTTTTCTTCGACAGAACTTTACAACATCATTGGGTGAAACTTGGAGTCGAGTATAAAAATTTTCTATATTTGATTTCAAAATTTTCAATTAATGATGTGATTTACGTTATGATCATAAATTTTTCGAATTACTTGATATGATAAAATTGAAGCTTAGTCGAAAAATTATCATTTTTGATTTTGTTTTATTTGGTACAAGAAATTTGCTAATTATTCAAAACTTACTCATATACATTTTAGCTGAAAAAATCCTCTGAAAAAAAATCTTTGGACTCAGGGATTCAAACCTGCAACTTTGGCATCCGTAGCACTAGAGCCTATTAGCCACCTGATCCAATCGATCACTTAGTTTCTGTCTATTTCTTTTAGATCTATCAGAATAAAAGCAGACTAATGATTGTCAGAACAAGAGATAACGATTAAGAATGTTTACTCTACTCTTCGCAGTGCATTAGGCATCCGGCTCGACTGACTTGATCCGAGGTCGCAAAAGGCGGGTCGGGTGTATAAGAAAAAACTCCCAAGTGCAATCAAATCGGAAAAAAACTCATTTTTCATGTATCAAAGACTTACTTTTGGATCAGCAGAATCTGGTTCCTCATGCCGTACTTTTTTCGATGGTGGAAAGTCGTCAGGTAAATCTTCACGATGTATAGGACCTGGAACTTCAGCTGCGGTTGCGACAATTGTTGCACTTTTTGGTTTGAAAAATGATGTTATTTTTCTTGAACTCATTTTCGCTGTACACTGACTTTAGCATGAGAAAACGCTGAGAGATCAGATATGCGAGAACTTAAGACAAATGTGGCAAAAAACGGAGAGAACTGAATCTATGAATGTTCAAACTGTCATTCACAAAGATTTCCGAAAACGCACAGAATGACTTGTGTGAACGTGTCAAGTCAACCGGTTGCTTGGTTGCTACGGGTGATAGGAAAAACATTTTTCTCTCCCGCCCATAGGCGCGCCGTAGGGGGGGCCAGAGGGGGCCGGGACCCCCCCAGACCCTAGGCTGGCCCCTCCCAGAAAAATAAATATTTCCAACAGCAGACACTTAAGTTTTCGCCTGTTAGGTTTTTGTGGTTACAGCAAGAGTTGTGTAGTGCAGTAGTGTAAGCCTATACCAACTTTCACTACTTATAACCTTCGAGACTGTGTTATTTGTGGTATTTATTACGATTTTATGGGACTTATTTCGAGATATGGACGAGAATATTTGATTTCGACAAGTTATGCGTTAAGAAAAAGACGAAAAGCGCTTCGCAAATCATCCTTTTTTTATTAAGATTATCTGTTCATTCCTAGTAGGCAATAACAGGTATTTAGATAAGAACACTTTTATAAACTGGCGCTTTATGCAATTATGTTTTTTACAAAACATAGTCTGAGTATTAAAATGGTATTAACGTAGAATACAATTTTCGAAGTCGTTTGGAGAATAAAAATGGTATCGCTGCCACTTTTATGCTATTTTAGAAGTAAATTCTAATTTGGAAGTAAATACTTCCACTGAAAATTTAATTTTAATGTTATCAAGAGAAACACGTCTTGACAGCTTTTTACAAAATATATTATTGATTCTTATTTTTCAATATTTTTATTTACATTCTTCTTAGCCTACTTTATATTATTGTATTGTATAGTGCTGTGTGGATATGTGATTGTGGGTTGTGTTATCAGTTCCCACACTATCTATGACCTACTTAGTTTACACTCAGGTTAAATGTGTGTGAATTTTATTATAATCTGATAACTGCATCAGAAGTTAAGAGGCATAGCACTTCAATTTCACCGAGTGTTTTTCCATAGTGACACAACCACCACATGGTTCTTATCATAGTCATTAAATTTTTTTCATACCTGTATCTACTCAAGACCAGTATATACCGATTGGGAATTTTACAAGTTTAGATTTGACTGTATAAATATAGTATCAAATTCATCAATCGTTTGCATTTTATTCTAAAAATCGTGTGAAAGATTTGTGTTTACGTACTTATGGTAGCTACAAGGTTGCCCATCCATTATTTAAAAACTACAGAAACTTATTTTTTATGCCCATTGATGAGTCTTGTAAATTTTGGGATGGTCTGATGACTCGGTATGAAGCTATCACAATGCGAAATTTTCCATAGAATTTCCATTGTTGCCAAAAATACACCAAAATTTCAGTTCGACCAAACTTCGCGATCCGGATATATTATCCAGATGGTAAAATTCATGCACAATGTGAAAACTCGAATAGTACTTTGAGGACAGTAAGTGATATGGTGCTTGAACAGTCTTGGAATATTGTCAAGATGAACCAAAATTATTTGGAAAAGGTTATCGACCTTACGACGTGTCTCAGTCGCCAAAGATTTGCTTTCAGAGGACATGATGACAGTGGTGCCAGTGATAACCGTGAATTTTTTTTGGAATTTTTTACATTATTCGCGAAGCATGATTCAACTTTTGCAAATAATTTTACAAACAAGGTTGCGAACTGCTGTAGTGGCTAAACACAAAATGAATTAATACAAATATTTGCTGATATCGTTCGCGAGGATAATACAGCTGAAATAAAAGAGTGCGGACTGATATCCATTATGGCAGATGAAGCAAGGGTCCACAAAAAGGAACAACTCTCCGTGGTTGTCAGATTTACTAAAGAGCTAGCAATCGAAGAAAGGATCTTAAGCTTTGTAAATGCCTCGTATTTACCAGATATAATTTTCATCCTGTTAGCCAGCTACGGGCTTAGTGAATTGCCTGTTGTTGGACAGTCTTATGATGGTGCTAGTGTCATGTCAGGACAAAAAAGTGGTGTACAAATCTAAATTAAAATGAAACACCTTGCAGCCACATTTGTACACTGTCTAGTTATCCTTGTTGTGATGGACACATTTTTCACAATCGAAACGTGTACATCCATTTTCAATGCCATCAAATCCCTTTAACTACACTTTTCGAAGCCATCACAACACGAATTGTTGAAGCAGCTTGAAGATGCAGTTGGTCTACATTCAAGGCGTAGAATGAGAAGTTTAAGCTCGACTCGTTAGAAATATGTGGTCGATAGCTATGGGACTATGAAAGAGGTTTTAGAAAAAGAAATGAATAAGTGAAAATACAACGACTCAGTTTATTCATTGGGGATCGTTCATTCAATCAGTAATCCTAAGTTTGTAGTAAATCTTTTCATCTTTCACTATGTTCTTTTTATAGCGAACATATTGAGCACATATTTCCAAACTAAAAATGCAACTCTTAGGGATGGGATAAGAACAGTTAAAACACTACTAAGTGAGCGAGAAGACTTGTATGTAGTTTGGGAAAAAATTAAATTATTCGCAGAGAAGAACTGTCTCGATCTCACATTTCCCAGAGGATCGCGAAAACGGAAAACAGCAAAACGCACTAGTTTCAAAGGTTTTGCTGTTTCATCTAGCCTTGAACACGCAGTTAGGGCTACGAAGATATCCCTGCAAACCAAATGGCTCAAAAAGAGTAAGTTACAGTACTCTTCCATCTTGCCAAATTATTTATGCTTTTTCTAGGTTTTCTAGGTAACAAAAGTTTGAAGCAAGAGGTCAATTTTTTCCTTCTAAGCTTAAAATATTCCAATTTCTTCAAGGATATTTTGAAATTTAGATATCCTCATCTTCAAGTATAAGTTGAAATATATTTAGCTTCTCAACGAAAAAATAGTTTTATATTTCTAATTATTTCCATTCTATTCCCATATAATTTGTACAAGCGTTCATTTCTTAGCGATCTTAGATAATTCGTGTGTAGTTCGTACCTACCGTTCACATTATATGCATGTCGTTGTAGCTCATACATATTCACAGACATGAAGTTTATTTGATAATGCATTATGCATAAGCAAATAACAATGAAAAAATTAACAAATATGTAATGTATTAATAAATTATGTAAGTTGTCTGAACAGTACGTCTTGAACCTTTTGGTTCCTGGTCCCTGCCAGATTTTAGATCACGGCACGCCTATGCTCCCGCCCTGCGCATGCACTCGAGCTGTTGAGTTCAAATTTCGTCTGGAAATTTTTTCTCAAGGATCGGTATGGAGTGCCCAGCCTTTGATGCCTTACGATGTTGATAAATGTTGCAGAAGCTAAAATTTGCGGCATTTTGAAATATCCACCTTTTCACCGTAAACAGCTAGTTCTTTATTTTGAAGCTAATACGTATGAATTCGATTTTCTAATTTCCGGGGGGGGGTTTGAACATCCAAAACCCCCCCCCCCCCCCCTGCGTTCGCCACTGTCTTCAGCTGTTTCCTTAAAACAGTTGCTTTATACTCTATTGCACACTTTTGCACAATATTTCCGATTTGCCTAGCAAATGGAATAATTTGAATCAACATCAAATTAGCAAGGCCTAAAATCTGGCATTTTGGCTTTCTTTGACCTATGACTTCGCAATTTTCACAAAGCGAGTCTGATATATGCTCCCATTTATTAAATTGGTGTTTCACAATTTAAAGGGAATCTGCTCCTAATAAATCTTCATTCACAAGCACTGTGAAGCATAAAAGTGGTCCAACGCGCCTCGTCTCAAAACCACAATTAAAACAATGCAAGATGTATTCTACTTGAAAAGTGAAATTTTCCCTTAAAATTGATGACACATTAAAAACCCCCATGAAAAATTCATGTGCGTCTTGTTGTTGACGATCAGTAAAATAACCGCCTACTTTAGATCGTATATGCCGTGATGTGAAACACTGGGTTTGGTCGTTCCTTAAAGTGAACAAAGGCAAGTTAACGTCACACAAATTTTGCATGAACGTATCTTCCAGCACGCCATGGAAGATATAATTTGAACGGTTGTTCAACACAACTTGGGAATTTACATTTGCGTAACACGATACTCCGTCTATATTTTCAAATTTTCGCACGGTGTATTCAGTAACACATAGCCTATTTGTTAGTTGTCTCTCCATCTTTAGGTGGACTCTTATGCCCACAAAAACTATCTGAAATGATGCCTACTATGGGTTTGTGATAGCTAAAATATGATTCATAAAAAGCACACTTGACACTAGCAGCGATGTTACGAAAAGCAAGATCAATCTTAGTATTGCCATTGGTAGAAAATTCTCCTGACGGCATGGCATACTTCAAGCCATAGCGGTCAAGAATTTTATACAAAGTGTGGTTGGGCACACAACTAAAATCTATATTTATATCTCCTACAAGAACAACTTTGTTATCATTGCTGTTTGCTGCATTAAGCATTTCAACAAATTTTTCCTCAACTGTGGAAAAAGCAGTAGTAGGAGACTTGTAGCATATGCAAAAACTGTATTCTTCCCACCCAAAACAAACAAAGTTTACAGATTTTTTTTTCATCATTGTAAATGTATTTTATAGTGCATGAGGTAAAGCTATTTCTACAACATAACAAAATACCGTACGCCTTTCGTCGGCGCTGGCAGTCATGGCGAAAAATTATATTATAATTTGGTATTTCCAGTGAATATTTTGGCAATGTCCACGTTTCTACCAAAAATATAAAAGAAGCTGAGACAAAGCCTTTATCACTCACGACGTCCATAAAATGCTTATTCAAAGACTGGACGTTATGGAAAATAAGTGAACAGACAGAATTTGGGAGATCCTGTAAGAAAGGCACACTAAATTGTACTGAATTCTCTCGAAATAGTCGGCTCATTTCATTTACAACAACGACATCGGATCTTCCCTCATACCCACTATTAAACTTTCCTACAATATGCAACCCACTTAATTTTGTAACTCTGCTTAATCCCACATATAGCTCAGTTTTAGTCAATCCTTTTCGCATACTTATTGCAACATTCTCATAAGTTCCTCCCTGACTTTTATAAATAGTTACTCCTTCCGTACATACTATTGGACACTGCTTTCTTATTATGGCAGTGCTCAGATTCTTCTTTAATTGTATGCTTTTAGTAACAGCTTCGACTGGAGTTAAATGAGCGCTAATCTGATTCTGCTCCATGTGAGCGGAATATGCAGCCCTCGTTTGGCGACCTATTCTGGAATCATCAAATTCTAGCCATAGCCTCACAGGAAATCCTTCCGATGTTTCAATAAGTTTCAAAACCCCAATGGCTCCATTGAAAACTCCGTCACTTATTGATACATTGACGGTCACCAACTGTTAATGCCAAAAGATACTTCAGGCCGTAAGTCAGGTGAGAAGGTGCATGCCTGGCAGCTTTTAAAATACTCTCTCGCCTTTTCAAAGAAACGTTTTTAATAGGCACTGAATCAACTGCTTCAGAGATAATACACTCTTTAGTTGATAATATTTTATTATTATAACTGTCCACTTCGGCATTAGTGCGGAAAAGGCAAATAGTTGGCTGGCCAACTTCATCCAGATTAGAAATTTCACGACTTTTCAAAAGTTTGACATCGTTCTTGGTCAAACAGCCTCTGGCCAAACGATTCAAGCATTCGGCAAAAGTTACATCATCTTTTTGTCGCATTATCTCCGTCAACTCGGACGATTTAAATAAACTCCATAGAGGGTTGCCAATTAAAGCACTGTATGGATTACGGGCATTATCTTGAAAAATATGTCTATCTCCTACAGGTGAGAGCTGATTCAAATCCCCTAACAGCAGCATGCTCATTCCACCAAAGAGTTCTTCGCTGGAAAAAAATTGACAATCGTTCATCGACCATTGCAAATGTGTGACTACCAACCATACTTACTTCATCTATGATAGTAAGTTTAACATGGCGAAGTTTCGAATACAGAGTGTTACGAATATTTGCGGAAAATTTTGGCATTTCGCTACTATATTGGTTAATAGGTAGTACAAACGCAGAATGCAATATGAGACCACCGATTGCAAACGCAGATTTCCCAGTTGGCCCACATAATAAGGTTTTTAAGCTTTGTGGATTGCTTCCAGCAACGCTATTAAAATATTTCAGTAAAGATTGATTGATTGCTCTAATCAAAACGCTTTTCTCTACTCCAGCACTTCCAGAGATAAACTCGTGAATTACCCGACCACATTTAATTTGATACAAGACATGCATACAATACTTTCTTTGTCTGTCATTCAACTTCTGCATTGAACGATAGTATTCCATTTCTGGCAAGATATGCGGAACTGGAAACGTAGCATATGCAACGCCAGGTGTGTTTTCATTTACTGGAATACCAGCATCTACTAAAATATCCCCTTCATCAGTTCCATTGTCAAATATGGCATATCTGTCTTCTCTCTCGGTAGCAATGAAAGAAGCATTTAGTGACATATCGTCGCTAAATCTATCTTTCTGATTTTCAATCGCAGCAGCATAATCAGCCTCAGTATTAAGATATCATCCTCGAAGAAATATTTTTCCCTATTCTGAGTAATAGTTGATAAGTTTCCATAGTATGTCTTCTTCCAATCAACATTGATCAAGTTAGCTAATTAATTTCTCCATGGCCAAAAGAGCATCAATTGTTCTCTAAAGTAATTGTCTTCATCTTGCTTTTGCTTGAAGTTGACAAATCTTATTGCTCTAGCTTTTCGACGCTTCCGTAGAGATCCTTTATTATTTTGTTGCTCGTAAATGTAGCCAGTTGTCTCACACTCGGAATCATCATCATATTTGTCATCAGTTTCGGCATCTAATCTATCTAGTTTTGTACGTTTTGTGTTAAATTTAGTATATAATTCTAATTTTTTTGGCCTTTGAATATAGTGATCGAGATTATTTTCGATAAAGACATCAGTGCGTTCATTTGGCAACTGTCGCAGACTTTCTTTACACTTTATAACGCGAACGTGTCTTTCAGGTAAACTGGTGTTTATAAAAGTGCACTCTCGCGAGGACTTTGACAAAGGCATGCCCATGATATAATAAACTGCCTCTTGTGCACTAAGCTCCGACCCATTCAGGAATGCATTGCCCAAAAACTTCAACTTCTCTTTAATGCTATGGTTACCTCCCTGGATTTGCTCCTTCGCATCTCTCAATAATTTTGACATCCCCCGGTTGCTCTTATTTATATAATTCAAAATATATTGAATGCAGGAATAACAATCTATGATATTGGATTTGAATAGACTCATTGTGTCAGGATTGAAATTATTGATTTTGATTTCCCCTAGGCTACGCTTTATAAATACTGTTGGCTTTGTCAACTTCATTCTTATAGCATCAATGTTGTCGTTTTCTTCGATATGTTTATCGTGCAGAAAAGCATCGAAGTCAATACATGGCGGATTTTTGAACTGCGCACATAAGTATTGGCGAATTGATCTATGTATAGAATTCAGCAATGCCCGTCGGGGATCAGTTGGTTCGAGCTTCATAGGTTTAAGAATGGATGTAGATCTCATTGGGAAAAAGGGTATGCCAAACCTACACCCAACCTGTCCACTTTTCATCTTATACTTGCAAGTGAACGAATGCTTATGTGTTTGGAATGTTGATATGTCTTCACTTGAGACACTGGAGTCACTTTGCGAACAGCTAATAAAGCGATCAATAAACTTGACACAGATGTCATAAGATTGTCCTTGATCGTTGTTAAAGCGAGGAGCATCCTTCAACCACAATAAGCAGTGGCAGTGAGGACTTCCTCTCTTCTGGAATTCAACCCGGATGTAATAGTCTATTACATGATGTTCCCCAAATATCCCTCCCGGAATTGTAAGCAAACGAAAAAGTTCTGAAAATTTATGATAGAAATATCGAGCGCAAGTCACAGGATCTTTCTGAATCAGCTCCCTTTTTTCACTGAATGTCAACTTTACAGCCTGCTCTTCAGATATTTCGACTCCATGAACAACTCTTTTCAGTATTACTAACAATTCTAGCCACTTGGTCTCTACTGCTGATATTGTCGGGAAAATGTGTGGTGCGCCTAATTGACGAACCATTGCCATGACTTCTTTCATTTTGCCTAACCAAAATGTTGGAGAGCCTCCATCTGCTGCGAAAAATTTAAAGCCAGAGTCATTATCAATTAAAAAATTTACAAACTCTTCTTTGTTTACATCACCCGCCCTAACCGGATTAATCGTATTCTTGACGCAAACAGAAAGAAATGCTGCTACAAATTTTCTTTATACGTAACTTTGAGCTCATATAAAATAAAGAAGCGACATCGCAAAATCACCTGTCAGCCCGCGTCAGCCGTGACTTACACCATTGCTGGTATGTTAAATTTTCCGGACATTTAATTAACTTCCCTCCAAAAAGTTGAATAAAGCTCATGCATTCAGCATATTCATCAAATAAAATAGATAGAGGTATTGCTCTCTCTCCTAACGCAAAGTCAGTGGCTCTATTTTCTATTAGAGTTCCATCGTCTTCTATATTAAGAGGCTCAATGTCTTGTACATAAGCCTCTACTGCATGGTCTTCAGCCTGATTCATTCCGCAAGCTTGAAAAGTATAACTAGCTTCTCTTGACGCCTGAAAATCCTGTAAAAGTCGATCTTCATCAACTTGGACTCCTGGAAAGCGATACACTTCAATATCTTGCAGAAATTTTACTGCTTTTATTATAGCAGCAGGGCGAATATTTTCGGACAGATAAACACTTTTATGAGCAATATTCCTTTTCAATTGAATCGCTAGGGTTTCTGTTTCGGTAAAGACCCTGGGAGAGATTCTGATGCATTTTTCTACATTAATAGGAATGTTAACAGCCCTCCCCTTTATTTTAAACTGCCCATCAGAAAAAACTTCAACTATTTTCATAAACGGAATTCGGGGGCACAAAAACCTTTCTTCCAAAATGGTTAGCAGTTGAAGTTCATATGGGATTTCGAGAAATCGAACTTCCTTGTGGAATACAGATAGTTTAGGAATGTTTCCTACTTTAAGGGGTTACATGGGTTTCAGAGAATAAAAAAAACGCCATTTTTAAATGTTTCAAAAATAAAAAATAATGTATTAAATTATTATAAATTATTGTTAACAACTAAAATAGCTCTTGAACTATATGTAAAAAAAAATTTAGACAAAAATATTGATAATACGCCCTCTGGCAGCTATTTTACGAAAAGGCTCGAAAAATGCGGTGCCAACGATATCTTGAGCTGGATTCATCTGAAACAAAAAAATCAAATTGTTTCTGTTACAGTATGAGTTTGACTTGTACTTGAACGAAGGATTTGTAAAAATACTGAAATCTGAACTTTTGGTAACGTCGCGAGTAAAAAATTTAATTTTTGACCCAAAAATTCAATAAATAATGCCATGTGTATTAAATTCCAATGAACGAAACACAATGTCCTTCGTTCGAGTACAAGAAAATACTATTTAAAAGAAGTGTGCAAAATTTGATTAAGATTGGTACATTAGTTTTTGAGTTATCGTGAATAACATTTGCCATGCATTAGCCGATAGGTCACTTCATCCATCAATTTCTATGCATTCGAATGCCGTGTTTTAGAGAACCGTGAAAAAGAACTAAATAAGTACATGTTTGATATTTCAGTTGAAATTTTTACGCATGCGAAATGGATTTACTTTGCTTTTGAGTTGCGGCAGCACTGAGGTTTCATCCTTGTTATTAATTCCTATGAAAATTTTGGTCTATTACTGTGACGTCATCATTCTGCATGACGGCCCGTACTTCTAGGAGGCATTGGTTAATTTCATAAACCATCGGTCAATAATCCCGAAATGCGTTCAATAATTGGCCCAATGGCCGCGTTTACACTATAAAATTACTACAATTAGTAGATGTTTTATTTTAACAGTATAAAAAAGATACTTTCCGGGCATTGCGCGACAATTTTTGCAAGCATTCATAGAACCACTGAAATTTGCAGATGAACAAAACCTTATTGTAGAAAAGTTTAAAAAAGGTGGCACGAATTCACTGTTTATTTGCAATTTACTGAATTCGATGTTTCCAGAGTTAAACGCAAAAGGAACCATCAACAATTGTAAACAAATATTAGATGAAAAAAAGACAAGTTTGAAAATTATTCACATTTTTTGTAGCAATATGCACGAACTTGAAATGTTCCTAAAAATATCAAATAAGTACCTATGTACACTATTTTGTATACAACTTATTCAGTGTATTACATTTTAAGCTTGAAAACAATAATTTAATAACTGAGAAACAACACAAAACATGTTTAGATGAATAACAAACTAAAATAAGAATGGTTGATTGACACAAAGCTCTAGAATTATTTCTTATTATGAAATTGTTTGTATTTTGTATAAAATCACATGAAATATAAAATGTATAAGTCACATGTGTTTTTTTATAAGAAATATTGCTTGAAATCTAAAAAGATAGTTGCATAGATTGTTGAATAGACCTCTTTTTGCTTACAAACTAAGTTTAAATATTAAGATAAGGACTTCCTGTATCAAGGTAAGTATACTATTTTCCATTTTTACTGAATTTTCGAAAAAAATTCAGTATTAAACTTGCTTCACCGAAAATTCATATTTCTTTATGTATGAATATGTATATATATATATATATATATATATATATATATATATATATATATATATATATATATATATATATATATATATATATATATATATATATATATATATATATATATATATATATATATATATATATATATATATATATATATATATATATAGATATATATATCAGAAAAATGATTAAGGGAGATAATCTCTGGAGTGATCAATTTGATTGAAATGAAATTTTCGGAAGACATAGATGTATATAGCGGGTAGGTCTATGACTTGCTAGAACTCAGATATCTTTAACCTTTTGGTGGTGGTGGGCATTTTAGTGAATTTTTAAGTACTCCCACATTTCCAAGCAGTGTAAATTTTTGTTAAAAAAAGCATTGAAAATGAGAACTTATTATGTTTTAAGCTTGTTTATGATAAAGAATTAGAAATTTTGAGCCGTGTGTGGGCGCTGAGTGCCTAAAAGTAGGAAAGGATTTTTTTTCAAATATTAATTTATCTTCACTACTGACAAAAACATTAGATTATCGTAAAAATTGCAGAGCGTGTTGATGTTAACTAATACTTAACACATATGGATTTTCAAGACAGTGCGAGTAACCCTGCGAGTAACCCTCTTGACAAAAAAACCTTCTAATCAACAACCCTCCTGAAATTTTTTTTGCTTTTTGACAAAAATTTCAAATCATTGATAAATTTTAACTTTTGTCTATCATGTCAAATCAAAATTTTCAAAATTGCGACTTGCACAAGAACGGCAACCCATCACCAAATTACCTCCGTTTTCAGCACTCGAAACCTCTGTTCACGAGAACTGACGATCGGCTTATCCAATCATAATGAAATTCGCAGGACATACTGGTATTAACCAGGACCAGGTTTGATAGAATTGATTTTGAAATACAGGCAACACACTGGTAGTGGTACCATCTTGAAAAATCACTGAGAAAAAAAAACTGCTTTTTGGCCTATTACTTCCGGCTCAGCTATTACATTTTAACAAAATTCATACAACCAACAGATATATTTGGGGCATTTCACGTGAAGCGGACAACGAAAAAAAAGTCGAGGTTCTGGATTTCGTTCATATTGTGCATAATGCTATTTATAAAGTATTCGAACGTGGATGCACAAGTTTTTGTTTCTATGAGGTTTAGTTGCCGAGCTATGAGCTTCTGAATAATTGACAAAATTCGTGAAAAGATTTTCGGAAGCGGATTCTGAGATTCAAAAAAAATCTATAAAACATTAAACATACTGATTGGTATAGAAAACTAGCTGTTATTTTCAATTTTGAAATTAGATTTGAAAAGCAATTTTTTTTAAAACTCACCTACCTCCTAAACTACTGGCCATTCCATTCTAAAACTTTTCTGATAAAATAAGTATACTTTAAGCTTTCTTTTGTTACAATTAACAAAATTAACCTGGTCTAAATTATTCAAATTACGAGTTGAAGTGTCTACTTCCGGTTTCACACGGAAAAAAAATTGTTTTTCAAATCTAATTTCAAAATTAAAGGGAACGGTTGATTTTCTATAACAATCATTATGTTCAATGTTTTTCAGATTTTTTTTCGAATCTCAGAATCGGCATCCAAAAAACCATTCATCAATTTTGTCAATTATTTAAAAGCCCATAGCTCGGCAGCTAAACCTCATAGAAAAAACAATTTGCGTATCTACGGTCATATACTCTAGAACTACCATTATGCACAATATGAACCAAATCCAGAAACTCGACATATTTTCGCTGTCCGCTTCACGTGAAATGCCCCATTATAGAATGATTCCTGCTACGTTTTTCAATACTTGAAATGAAATAATGCAAATTGTAGAAAACCAGCAAACCAATCTTCAAAATTCAATCACAGCAGCTGATAGGCTGTCGGTCACTTTAAGGTAAGTAAAACTAAGTATGTTATGAAATAAAAACATATTTATTTTCAAAATCTTCAAAAGACACGATATTTTCATCTAAATCATTCCAAGATGTCGAAGGAGTAGGAGTAACTACTACACACTAATTTCTCTCACCCATATCTACCTACCTCAGAAGAATCTTTAATTCGTCATCAGCTACGTCTACAAACCCGGATTTAAATAGGAAACAGATCGAAATAGTCGAGTCTAAACGGGCAAACAACCCGTTGCGTTTCGTCGGCTTCGATTTCAATGCTGTTTCAATTTTGATTTGTGTACGCGCAATGAACAATTTATCCAGCATATACATCTTTCATACGACGGCCAGTAAACAGTCCTGAAAATCTACACTCAACATCCATACACTCAAGCATTCAATCATATGTATGTACATACGACTGCAATGCATCAACCATCTAACGAAACAGCGGCCGTATCATATCCAGCAAGTACAAGCGCGAATCGAAGGCACGGCCGAAATTACGGCCCATAAATCAAATAAAAGATTGTAAATCAAATAAAAGATTGAATATACAAAGTATTATTGCTTTGTATATCTTTTTGGGAAAACAATCAACTTTGATTTGTTGTTTTCTCTTTGAAAAGTAAACTTTTAATTCCTATGAGACCATGTAAGTAGTTACCAAAAATTAAATCTTATAAAATATAGCTTCCCTTTTGGCCGACCCAAATTTTTATGTTACGAGCCGTCACTGCTTATTAGTGAATATTCTTCTTTTATAATTGCCAGTTTTTTCTTTTCAATTTCGAGATATTGCAACTCGTTAAATGTGCCTTTTTTTAGAGACTTCTTTTTTATGGCAGAGTTTTGCAAAGTTTCTTCACTTTTTTCAAGGTCCGCAATATCTTCATTAGATAGAACATTCCCTTGTATCTGCATTTTCATCTGGTCCCCGTCATTAATTTCCTGGTCAAGCAGCAAACTTTGTTCATCTTGACTTTCGAAGTATCTATCATTTAAGTTGCCACTAAATTAATCTGGTGTCAAGAAATCTAAAAAATGTTTCCATTTAGTTTCGTAATTAAAATTAGCTCCACTGACTTACTTCGGTTTTTCGTTCACTTTTGCCAGCTCAGTTTTATAGTTATCCAGTAAGCTTTTCCACTTCTTCTTTACAAGTTTATCTGAAAACAATTAATAATAAATAAAATTTGCAGGTATCTCGCCACAGGATCATCATATAAAAGTGTGGTCTTTAGCTACAGAATACCACATAATAAAATTTCTGGGATTGTTCCAAATGTGTAATGCAATATGGGCTAAATTTGTACGTAAGCATTTTCCGCGTCCATATGAATCAGACATTATTAGGCAAGCGGAAGAGTTTTATAAACGCTGGGGATTTCCCAATTGTGTGGGCTGCGTTGATGGAAAATATATTCGAATTAAATATCCACCACACTCTGAAAGCTTACATTTTAATTATATGGGATATTGTTCCATTGTATTACATGTGGTTGCAAATGCACATTATAAGTTCATAGCAACAGAAGTTGGAGCCTATGGGAGGCAAAGTGATGGTGGTATATTTTCTTCGTCAGCACTTTGTCACATGCTAGAAAATAACTAATTTGGAATTCCTGCTCCCACACCTTTACCTGGCACAGATGTCGATACACCTTTTGTTTTATTGGGAGATGAATCCTATCCACTTCGAAGCTACTTGCTGCGGCCTTTTGCCTATAACATCACCAATATAAGTGAAAGTGAAGTTGTATTTAATAAAAACCACACAAGAACAAGAAAAGTTATTGAATGGGCGTTTTGCATAACTACTGCAAAGTGGCGCATACTAACGAAAGAGATAGATACCAGTGTGAATACTACGCAACTGATTACAATGACGGTTTGCCTAATACATAATATAATTATAGATAAAAAAGGTGTTGATAGATCTATGTCATTGCAACAACAGCAAACAATATCGAATGTACATTGCTAAAAGTATTTCAAAGAAGTCTAGTTTTTCAGCAATAAGCAACCGAAATATATTTAAAAATTATTTTCTTCTTGTCGATCGATCTTAATGTAAATCATAAATTTGTTATTTGCAAATACAACTTACCTTAAGTTTTCAATATATCCGCAATTTTTTCCATGCTTTTTTTATTACTACTCTATTTTTATAGTCCTTGTTTCTCACATCACACTAAAATCTTCTTTTCCTCACTTCACTTTTCATAATTTCCAATGCCATTGCTTATTACTATCAATACTATTCTTTAATTAGTCAGTGCGCGTGCCACTTTTTCTCGCGAGTGATTCTAGTAAATCAAATAAATTTGATCTGCCAGCTCACAAGCTTGAGCAAGCGTACACACCTAAACGCTTCAATCGTGGAATTTACAATCGTAAACGCGCGAACAAGATTTCACTCTTTCAAGCGCGAGACGTGACCGCTCTCTTCCGCAAACCGGGACATAGATTACTGACTTGTCAGCTGCACAAAAGCACACCACTTAACAAACAAAACTTATTCACCAAGTGAGTGCGTGATAAGGAAAAACTAAACAACAGCAAAATGGCGTAATCTAGGATAGGAGCTCAATACTAAATAAAGACCCTTGTACCACGCCTTCTAAAATGAGAATGGTTTCCTTATAGATATGAAAGAATATAGATACGAAATGGCTATCCATGTACCCATGCGTGAGTGTGCCTTTTTTAATACACGCACAACATTGCTCTCCATTGAGCTCCAGATCGGTGTAAAAGCGTGCAACGAGCAACACGGACAGAAACGTGAATGTCAGTTTGATTTGTGTCGGGGACTGAAAACATTGACTTTCAGTCAAAATTTGTCAAATAAAATTTGAAAATTTTTCGGCGTATTCGATGGAAACGTACATCTACGTTGTGCGCAATAATTTGTGTTGGTTTCGCGAATAAATTAGCGGTCAAAAATTATGAAATAGTGCGATAATGAAGTGCCGCGTTCCAGGCTGCAAAACTAGCTACTAAAGGGCTTCGCAGAGGATATCGTATTTCGGGTAAATAAAATTAACCTTTGGCATCCTTTTGTTTTTGTGTGAAATCATAATTAATTACATTCACAAAAAGCATTTTAATCTCCACTCGCCGGATCGGGGAAAGAAATGCCAAATGACGTTCAAAATGGCGAAATATCGTGGTTTTTACATGAGCGTTACCATATAAACTGTGTAGGGCACACACCAGTACCTCATTCCCTCACCAGTAAACAAAAAGTCGAAAATTAGCACATTTCTCTCGGTCGATTTCTAATCCATGCTCTCTTATATCTGTGAGTTCCACCACTACGACTTCATCTTCATAATGTCCACTGCTGCCAGATAGGCGCTGTGGTTTACCCCCAGCAATGCCTTCTGGAAGTACGGGCCGTCAGGCTACGTAATCGTTGTCGCTGTGACGTAATGGTGAAAGGCGATTTTGACATTTGCACGAGGCAATGCCGATACTTACGGAGATTTCACTTGCGGTTTTTTAGCTAAAATATGAATAAAACGTTAGTTTTTTGCGCGTGGATGCGTTGTAATAATAATATTTAGTCATAACTTTCATTTTGTATCAATCAACTGTATCGCGACAGCAAATCGACACGAAACATCACATAACCTAACAACAACTGATAAACATTTCGCAGCGAATTTTTCACATTATACCGCATTAGATTTAGATTTAGATTTATTTATTCAACCATACATTAAATATACTACAATTTGTACAAAATATTCCAGTAGGTGAATCGAGCTTTGGCTCTTGCATTCCTAAACAACTGTATTAATATGCATCTTGGCTGAATAAATTTATGTGTAATTACATTGGATATTTAAAAGGAAACGGGGAAAACCTTTTATTTGAATGAATTTTGTTGTAAAACTTACTTAACTATGTTAGTGCGTACTACGTACTTACTTAAACAAAGAAACAAAAGAGCAGCATTATTACTGATTTAAGATTGTCGGATTTAAATGCGGGTCATTTATAATGTGGATGCTCCTAAAGTTGAAGTTCATTATACTAGAGCTCGAACCAAAGGATTGTTTGATGCAACACAAGTGTTTAAAAATTTGGTATTAATGCGGTTAATGCTGCTTGAAATTAGGGACTGTTTTGAAACTGAATGTAATGAGTTAGTCGAATAAAAAGATGGGAGATTCAGGAGCATTTTAAGAATTGTGTTCTGTTTAATTTGTAATTTTTTGATGTGAGTAGCAGCACAGCGCCCCCAAACCGGAGCACCATAGAGCATGACAGGCTGAAAAACAGTTTTGAATAAAATCAGTTTGTTTGCTATAGACAGCTGCGACCGCCTATTTACTAAAGGATACAAGGATTTGACGAGAAGGTCGCATTTTTTTATGGTAAGCCCGATATGGGCTTTGAAGGTAAGTTTTTTGTCGAGGTAAATTCCTAGATATTTTATATATTCCGGGTTCCAGCCGACAATGTTACCATCTACATTAAGAGAACTGGGGAGTAGGCATTGCTTGCGCTTCTTAGTAAAGAATATTGCCTTGGTTTTGGTAGGGTTTATTCTCAATTTGCATCTGTTGAAATAATTGGACAGTGTTGCGAACTAATTTTCTAGTGAGGTTTTTACAGATATCGGACAGTGATTAGATGACAAAAGGGCTTTGTCGTCAGCAAATAGACTGATCATGCAATTGACAGGTAGTGGTATGTCATACAAGAAGAGGTTAAATAATATGGGGCTTAGCGCCGAGCCTTGGGGAACACCAGCTGGTATCGGGAACTTGTTTGACTCCGAGCCATTGATATCAACGAAAAAGTATCGATCACGCTGGAAGTTCATGATTATTTTAGTAAGGGACAGAGGAAAATTAAGTATTCGCATTTTGTGAATTAAGCCTTGATGCCAGACGCAGTCAAATGCCTTTTCCAAGTCGAGAGTTATTAAACCAGTGGACTTTTTTAGTCCAAAGTTTGTAGTGATTATGTCAGTTATCCTTCGAACTTGATGAATTGTACTGTGCCCGCTTCTGAAACCAAACTGCTCTTTAGGGTAGATATTTTGCGACTCAATAAAGGTTTGAAAATTTTCGCTCCAAAGAATGACCAGATAATAGAGACATGTCAAAATTTCACGTGAACTCGAACTTAGTACCAGCCTTTACATCAGTGGCGGCTCGTCATAGTGGGCAAAGTGGGCCGGGCCCACCCTCTAAAACACATAAATAATAATTTTAAATAAAAGTTTGAGTCATCATATACATATTAATTCATATACGTTTAACATAATAAATCCTTCTATAATTTTAATCCAGCAACAGGACATTTTTATATCATTCATTCATATCATGCAATGACGTAAAATCACATAGTTCCATACATACATTGAATGTCCATCGCGCAATGTATCAACATATGCTCATACATATAAAACAATTACTACAATAAGCTACAAGCATAAACTATACGATACAATATACACCTGCATCTTGTACACATAAATGTATATTCCTCTTCTCAGTCCCATACACGCCACGACGGGCAGACGCATCACTAGCCCATTCATAATTCTTCTACATCATCTACACTATGCTACAAACGTAAGTATAAGCGAAGGTATAAGTTCGCGTTTGTGTGTTTATCGATTTCTGTTCATCAATGTGGCTCGGTGGGCCCAAGCATCACTGGCCCACAATGCGTTGTTATCAGTCCAAGCTGCGATCTATGAGCATTGACGCTTTCAATCGCAACAAAATTGATTTTGTATATTGGGCCGGCTCTTCATCTACGAAAAATTGACGTGGGCAATCGCGTCAAAATCTATGTTGCATATTGGGCCAGCCCATCATGCGTTTACATGCGTAGCTTGAATCAAAGAACTACAAGATCATGACGCGCGCAAGTCTCTCTCAGCTCTATGCTTGTGCGTGCGTCACCAGGAGAGTTCGGTTTATGAATGAATGAATGAAAAATTGTTTGTGGTATTTTTTTCAGCATTTTTTTTTCAAATTATAAACTATAAATGAGCTTAGTTAGATCATAGTAGATTTCATTAATGGGAGTATTTTTGTGAAAAATATTATGAAAAAAATGTAATTCGACGTGTGTTAATATTGTACTGAAAATCAAAAGAAGAATAATGTGGCGGAAGACAAATCTATGTACACCTGCATGTATCCAAAAGATGCAAATTTTTCTGATGTGAAAAATTAGCGAATAGGTATGGGAATTTACCTATAGCATGATTGTTTTTGAAATATATCCCAGGATAAATTTAAAACAAAGGTTAGGGTAGATCCTGGGTGTAAAATGCAAAGTGTAAAAATTCCAAGAAGAAAAATGCACCTCTCATCTTTCATATAAAACAAAAGACAACTCTGTTATAAAATGGAAATAAATCAGCTAGCATAAATTTAGTCCATAAACTGTGCTAACAGATTTTCCAAATTCTTCAATAACAGCTCTTGCAGATGGCGTTAGAAACTTTTTCTGGATGAGTCTTCCGTTTGCAGTGGTACTTTTAAAACTATTCAAAACGATCTCATCATTAGTAAATGTACTATATTAAAAAAAACTTTATATTTGTACTACATTAAAAAGCTTTATAATTGCTGAGATTCATAACGCTCCCTGTTATTCCTGGCAAATCGATGAGTCCACTGACACCAAGTGTTTGTCTCAACTATCAGTGATTTTTCAATACGTTTCAGAACAAGGCATTACAGTAGAGAGATTCATGGTTTTTTTTTATGTAAGTCAGGGCAAAAAAGCTGGAGATCTCTATAATTTACTAACTAAACATTTAAGCATTTCCATATTGCCAGCATATTAGTGGGACAAACCTATGATGGTGCTTTTGTGATATCGGGGACTTGCAAAATAAAAGAATGCCGCATCTTTTTCGTGAATTTGACTAGGTTATTAGCATTTTTTTCCAACTCGACGAAGCGAACTAGTGTAGTTGATAAAGTTAATCGTAGGTGGCTACCTGATTGCAGCAATACACAATGGAACTATAAGTCTCAAATAATTTAAGGTCTTTCAAATAGTGCAAATGAGTTGCTGGAAGTGTTCGAAATATTTTTAAATGATGAAGCCTTTGTCCAACATAAAGAAACGATTAAAGAGCCTGTGGGCTTCAGGCATATTTTGTCGGTCTTCTCGTTTTCATTTTTGCTAAAAACGATCAACCTTATGTGTCAAAAAACAGGTGTTCTATTTGAAATATTAATTATTGTAAAGTTAAATGCAGATATTAATTATTGTAAAGAGCGAGTCAGTAACTTACTACTAACATTAAAATCATATAGAGGAGACGATACATATTTTGAAAAAAAATTTAACGATGTTTGCAGTAATTTTGGGCAACCTGTTAAAAGATGTAAAATAGACTACGGTAGCATTTCAGATGCGAAAACTTATTTTAAAAGACTTCATGCGTTAAATTTAGACTAATCTAACTAAACCTTTCGGATATGAAAAAATAGATTTTATCAGTTTCATTAATAGTAGTAATCTCAAATCATTTGCGAAGGCTTTTCTTAAAAATCTACTAGACTCTCTTATCGACAGCTATCCCTAAATGTTTGAAAAAATTAAGCAACGAAATGAACTTTGTGTGTAGTAATTTGATCATAACAAATTTGGAATCACGCAGAGTTTATCGAACCTTTTAATTTTTATATCTGATAATAAGTTACAAACGGAAGTATTGGATATTTATAAATTGCTAAGTCAAGTTGCTTCACTGGCATCTTCTTCCATTTCAGTTGAACGAAGTTTTTCAGCTCTTAAGAGAGTAAAAACCTTTTTACGGAATTCAATTTGTCAGACAAGGCTTTCCGATTTAAGTACAATGGAAATTGAAAGGGATTTAGTTAAAATGTTGCGAGAAGGTTACAATTTCAAATTTCACAACCAAATAATTGATATCTTTGCTTCATCAATGACGTAACCAAATAATTTACAAGCATATGTAGTAAATTATATAGAGCATCACGCTTTAATCTTTATTTTTAAATACGTTTGAAAAATGTTAAATTTGATGTAGAATATTTTGCATGTATATATGTATATTAAACTACTTGAAACAAGTGTTTTAGTTTCATATATTTTATACTGAGGAGCATTGAAATTGAATATTTCTCGGAAGTCTATCTACTGCGTAAACGTAGTAGATAACTAACTGGATCGATTGAAAGGTGTGCATATAGGTGTTATATAAATAGCGACCAAAACACTAAATTTTATTTATTTGAAAAAACTGACCAGCATACAACGAAATCAACGAAAATTTGTTCGGATAACAATAAAAAACTGGGCCCACCCAATCTCAACAAGCACGAGCCGCCACTGCTTTACATACCATAAATTCAGTAAAGCATAGTACTGAGTTCGAGTTCACGTGAAATTTTGACATGTCTCCATTATCTGGTCATTCTTTGGAGCGAAAATTTTGGCAATGGAGAAAAGCAGAGACACTGCTCATTTCTGACGGATAAAATGTCGAGAATTTCACTTATCGGTCGATTTTCTTATTGGAAAGACATTTGCACTGCTCCATTTTCAAATTGAAACACCAAATGTCACTTTTTAGCTCGAAAGAATGAACTGCACAAACTAAATTGGCGTGAAATGATTGGAGACATGTTTCAGTGCCATCTACGTTTTCAACACGAAAGCAACTTCAAAGCAACTTTTCATGCTAAGAACACAGTACCACTCTTGCTTATTTTCAAGCTAAATTTTCACCGAAACAGAAGAAGTAAGGATCGGACTTTCCTATACTTTTAGCATTACGCGAGTAAGGGTTTTTCGTTTTTGGTCGTTGTGTATTAGTAAAGGGAATATGTAGATTGCTTTCTGGGAGGTGCGAATCAGCTGCACCATCGCTGTTTGCAGGTGCGAGGGAGCGAAACATGCAGCAGAGTCGAGAAGCAATATGCAGAACGAGGCTTAGCAAGTATTCAGTTAGCATGGATGCCGGTTTCTCGATGATGTCTTTTTTTGCATCTTGGATGTAGGACTGAGCAAGCAGTTTCCAGAGCTTGTTTGTTTGGGTGTGTTTTTGTTTTTGATTTTTTCGCTGGCTGGTAGAACAAGTGTGTCTGTCTTGTTTTCTTGTTTTATCTTCCCTCGTTCGCAATGTGCGATTCCGGTCTCAAACACGATCAATGCATTTGGTTGGTCGTGAAATTTAAGATTTACGCGTGCAAACGTGTTGCGAATGTGTCACTTGATTATACATGAACCTGATTATACCTGTATCGCAGGCATATGCACATGCAATATCATGTTTTTTCTTGTTTTATCTTTCCTCATTCGCCATGTGCGTTTCTGGTCTCAAACTTGATATGACCTATGTTGTGTGGATGAATGGTGATTCTACGCGCTGCAGAGATTATTTCATAACTGGATGAATGATTTTATGATATTTCCGAGTGACTATATTTAGATGAAAACAGAGATGTTATTCGCTGGATGCAGAGGAGTAGGTCAATGTTCAGGTGTTGTATTTTCTTTATGGCATTTAAGTGGGACGTGGGGGTGGGAATTTTAGGTAAATAAAAACATTTATTTGTATAAGTGACAAGAAACTTTATTGGATTTGAATTTTTACATGTTATATTGAAATAAAATGGTTGACATTTTACTTGGAAAAATAATTATATTGAAACAGCTTCACATATAAATCCACCAACAAGATATCCAAGACCAACACATTTTAATAGATTGTAGAGGCAGTATTCTATTCTGGAACATTTTTTTGATGTAATAGGTGTATCGTAAGGTCCACAGACGTCTTTTCCGTTGGCGTAGAAACATTCCGGTGACAAACGCAAGTGTTCACTCTCGACATCGGTAGGTGCGTTGAATGCATCCATGGTGACCGAGCAGAAGTAACATCTGACCTGGTCTTTTATGTTTGTGTAAAAGAATCCACTACGAGCAAGCTTAAGTATTTTTCTTTCATCAATTTTAGATTGGCAAACGTCTTGACGCGATCATATTCTCGCTTTAAACACAACATCATGAATGAATGTTGTTCGCTTTTAGAGCACGTCTTTTATATTTGTCCAGGAATTATGATGAGAAGGAAAACCAAGCCATTTGACAAAAACACGGTTTCCCCTTCTTCTTATAATTTTCTCAACAAGGTATGCATCAGGGTGTTTCACTGTAGTTAACTCAGGCTCGTAGAACCCTCCTTGTATCAAATTTCCCTGATAGTCTTCCAGTGAGTATGTTCGTGGCTGTGTTTTTCTTACATCTTTTATTGAAAAAATTTCAGTGGACCAGTTTGGTGTGTAGCCTTTTTCAAATATGTGGTTATGTTTACTTATACGTACAAAGTCACCTTTTTTGAATTTAGATTTTGACGTAACCTTAACTTTTCTATAAACATTTGAAAGTATTTGAACTTCATTGGTTGCATTCACGTCAATAGGCCGCATCTTTATAATACGGTGTTTAGTTCTATTATACTGATCAACTAGTTTCGATACTAGACTGATCCAGTGGTAGTTTCCATTCATGCTGAATTCTTTCCACATTATCCCTTTTAGAGTTCGATTGAAGCGCTCAACAATCGATGCTTTCAAAGCACTAAATGTTGAATAGTGGTTGATTTCATACTTTTTCATAAGATGGTGAAATGTTTTATTGAAAAATTCCTTTCCGTCATCTGTTTGCAGATTTCTGGGAATACGTCTTTGTTCGAGAATTGTTTCCATTGCGTTCGTCACTTTATTAGCGCTTTTATTTTTGACTGGTAATGCCCAAACGTACTTGGAAAAAGCGTCAATTATTGTGAGAAGGAATTTGTAGCCTCTATTCTCTGATGAGTATGCACTCATATCAACCAAATCCGCCTGCCATAAATCATCAATACCTCTGATAGTGACCCGACGTCGTTTAAAATTTTTACGAGCAGGTCTGTGTAACTCGTTGACAATTTGCCTTCTACTCATAACGATTAAATGTATAAATATAGGTCGTTTACTTGTTTTTATGTTAAAATCTGTGAAAATTTGCTAAAATTACGCACTTTATTCACCCCTTCACAATGATGGTTGCCGGTCCATCTGGATGTGGCAAGACGAGTTTTATAGAGACACTTCTTGGAAATGACACTATGATACAGCCTCGGGTGAGGAAGGTTATTTGGTGTAATGCTGAAACTGAAGCTGTTCCAACAAAAGTAGGTTTTAAAAATATCGAATACTTAAGGGGGGAAATACATGTAAAATGGAAAAGAAATTGCTAATTTCAGATTGACTTAAAATATATATACTGTTTATTCAGAAAATTTTTAATATTAAATCCTCAAAGTACATATCTTATAGTAAATGAAAATATTTTTTTAATAACTTTTTAACACAAAATGGAGGCGATGCGAGCAAATGAAATAAACACATCAAAAACAGCCTCGTACAACTTAACGCCTTTTCCGAGAAACTTGCAGCGTTCAGAGAAAAAAACATATGCTAATGAGATCTATAATTCATAGGTGAACCAATAAAATTTAGAAAAAAAAATCAAATTTTTACATTAATATTAGATTTAAAAAAAAAATCGATTTTTTTTTCAAAAAAATCACGTTTTAAACATTGGTAAACTAATTATTTTTCCGAAATTACAAGAAAATGTAGGTTCAACGATGAGATAATACTCTTTTGTACATGTGATATAAATTTGAGCCGAATATGTTCAATATTTTTTGAGATATCTTGTACGGAAATTGAAAAAGTACTACTTTGAGAAAAACGCGTTTAAAGTTCTTAAGCTCCACCGATCTGGGGAACGCCGCGCTGTCTATAACTGGCTATAACTCGAGAACTAATACGAATATCGCTTCAAAACTTCTTTTGGTATATTTTAAGAGTATTTCGAACACTTTGATGTAATAAAAAAAAATCGTTTTTGTTTTAGCAGTTACATGTATCTCCCCCCTTAAGTACGATTCCAGAAGAGTTTGTGAATAATGCGAATGAGCCAACACTTATAGTTTTGGACGATATGATGTTGAACGCATTTTCAAGACAAGTTTGTGAACTTTTTACCAAAGGATCACATCATAGGAATTTTTCGGTTATATTAGTAACACAAAATGTATTTCATCAGGGAAAATTTTACCGTGCCATATCATTGAACTGTAAGTATCTGGTATGCTTTAAGAATCCGCGTGATAAAAGTCAATTTCATCATCTTGCTAAACAAATTTACCCTGAAAATAGCAAGGAGCTTGTGAGAATATATAAAGAAATCACTCAGGTGCCCCACAGTTATTTATTAATAGACCTGACTCAGAATACGAATGATATATTACGTTTCCGTACTGATTTATTTAACAAAAACTTTGTAACGTGTTATTGCTCAAAGGATAGTTTAAAGCAGGAGAATGGTGTCACGAATGAAGCGATTAAAGGACAACAAGCATATATTATACGTGCTTAGTCATGCTCGACCAGGTTTGAGAAACGGTATACTTAAGAATGCCGACACAGAGGTAATTAAAACACTTTGTGAAATCACCTTGAATACGCTGAATGGAAACCGCAGACCTCGTGGAAAGTTATATAACCGACTCTGTAAATATAAAAAGTGTATGCGTAAGCTTGTCGATGCTAAACGGTCAGTTCCGCGACAACGTAAAGTATTAATTCAACAAGGCGGATTTTTACCCATACTGCTGGGAAGTGTACTTTCAGGGGTGATTGGTTCACTAATCGAGAAATATGTATAGGAACAGTAATCTGAATAAAGTGCTTCTTCTGTCTCCTGAAGTATATGCAAATTTGAAAGACACTATTGAAAGTTCTAATAACCAGAGCTTGTTCGATAAGGCAATGAATGAGATATTGAAAAGTGAAAAATTCAGCGATAAAGACAAATGGTATCATTATCGAAACGAACTTATAAAATTTTTAAACACCCGTCGTAGAAGTAAAGGATTTCTAGAAAGAAAAACTCAATTGCCTTCATCGATCGAGCATGTACGCAAGAAACAGAAAAGCTTGCGAGACAACACGACACAAACTAAATATGTTTTTAGAGATGAGAAACCTACACAAACTACACCTGTACGAGTGGAAAAATTGTTTGAATCATTAGGTGAAATCACACCTCCAAGGAGTGTATTATCGGCTGCAGCAAAGCGTCGGCTATCGGCAAGTGGAATAGCCAAAAGTCTGAAGCCACCATCGAAATTTAGGAAAACTTCAACTGACAAAGATTATAGGATAATAACTGGTGATGACGGAATAACACAATACACAGTACCTGTTGATATGAGTCCTGATGAAGTAGAAGACGTTCTAGGGGAGATCGACAATCTTGATGATGAGGTTTCTAATGTCTTTAAAATGGAGAAAGAAGGTGAAGAAGGTTCTGAAAGTATCGCGGATGTGGAAATGCAGGAGCTGCCTAGTCACTCTATATTAAGGCCCTCTCGGTTCGATCCTAATCAATACACGTCTGATCAACCCGTCAGAAAACATCCTGTTCGACAGAGTGAGAGACTAAAAGAAAAAAAGGGAGTAGCTCGAGCGTACCAGATCTGACTTGGGAAAGAATTTGAAATGCCTGTAACAGTAACAGATGATGAATTCTACGTATGCCTTTTAAGCAATAGCTCCCTGAGCATTTACCCTGAAAACACATTATCATCTTTTGAGAATATTCTTCCTGCTTCTTGTAAGCTTGGTAGCGGTTGGTGTGTTGGAATGACGGAGATAATGTTGCCAAAACGAAAAAAAGGAGAGACAGTGTCAACCAGCAGCGTTTCTAAGCGTTTTAAATACAGTATCGGAGAAGAAGCTAGTATGATGAAAAGAAGTCGACGATCAACTGCACCAGAATCCAGCAAGCCTGAAGTAACAGAAATAGTTGTAAAAATCATGTCTTTGAAAAACAATCTTATTCTCTTAAGATGGAGTGATGCTACTTTACGGAGACTTTGCTATGAAAAAAACGATATCAATTTTTCAACATTCCTATCGTCATTTTTCTTGGTTATTAAACCTGACTTCTATAACTACTATTTGACATCAATTAAGGAACTGGTATTCAAACATATCGAAAAAGATCGAGATGAAGGAAGTATTCCCGACATCAGTGATTCTAAGAAGATTGGAGGTTTCTGCTTACATGTTTACCAAGGCGAGAAAATCGCCGAAAAAGTTTATTTAAACTCAAACAAAAAGTTTAACACGCTTCAGGACTTTATTGATTATATAATTTGACAGATTCCGAGGTCAAAAAGAAATCATGTAGAGCTATTAAGAATGATTGACGAATACATATATCCTGCACATAGCTTAAGACGTGAGTGGGAAAGAAAAGCGGGGATCAAGCCTACCTCGCATACGTTTCATCTAAAAGACTATGGTGTAAAAATAAATGTGGAACTGCCAATACCTTCACCGATTAACATTACGGATTTTTTGTCACTTGTGCTGAGTGGAATAGAGTTTTCAGACGAAGATTTAAAAAAGACAGCTGAAATTTCCGGCAGAACAGTGTACCAGGTACGAAAACAATTATTTTACCGAATTGGTCAATCAATTGGTCAATCAATTCGTCAATCCATAAGTGCTGCGGCTAAAGAATCTGGTGCCGATATATTACCTGATGAATGGGCAAAAACTGAATCAGATACAATACTAAACATTCCATACAAAAGGAGTGATGGAACAACGGGTACAACACCAGTACCGATTGAAGTGTCTAAAATTGAAAATATTGCTGGATTATTCATTGATGCATTTTTAAAAACACCTGTTGATAAACGCGATCCAGATCTGATTGATGTCTCGATAAAAGAATCTTTCGATAAGTCAATATTTCTTGACAGTCTAAGTCGGTTGGAAAAAAACGTACATGAGCTTGATAAAAGAACGCGCCGTGCTACGGCATCCAAGACCGTTAGCGATTGTGAAAGCCCCAATTTAATTTACGTTTACACAGACATTATCAAACCTAGAATATTAGCTGATAAATTGGTGCGAAATCTTCGAAAGATTCCTTTGCAAGATTGCGACAGTATTTTCAGATTCAATCATGTAGAGTACTCTGCTGTGGAAAAAACTTTTTTCGAAGGCATTTCTATTAAAGTCACAGATCAACAAGGTGAACCAGTAGACTTTGAACCAAGTTTTACTCCCACATATATAATGCTTCACTTCAAACGCCGGTAAGAAAAAGTATAAATATTCACATACATTGATGTAAGGGTTATAGTGTTAATATTCAATACCGATGTTAACGACATGAACTCGCACTACACACGCTATTATTTGGTCCAGAGTGGTGGAAATTTATCAGATATTGGAGACCTTTATCGAGCCCCAATTATCTATCAGCGCGGTAGAGGTATAGGAAGTTTTTTCAGTGGTTTATTACGTTATCTAAAACCTTTGGCTGCGTCAGGTGTAAAAGCTATAAAACGACAAGCGGTCAAGACCGGTAAGGCTATTATACAGGAGGTTGGGAACAAACCTCTTAAAGAACTCTTAAGAGAACACGGACAAACTGCAGCACAGGAGTTAGCTCAGAAAGGTATAAACAAACTTTTCGATAAGATGGATGGTGCTGGTAATCGAATGGCTATAAAAAGAGCTGACCCGTTCACAATAATTCAATTCAAGTCTTCGCCTAAGCGACGTAAAGCTGGTAAATTGAAAAAAAGTGTAAAAAGAGCGTCACGTAAAAAGATTAAAAGGGTTAAAAGTAAACGAAAAGTTATCAAGAAGCGTGTCCTCCTACAAAGAATGCATGAAATCCGAATTGGACATTTTCTCCACATCACCGATTCAAAGCAACATTTTAAAAACCGAAGAAGTTGCATACAAACCGGATAACTTACAGTACATTGGATAACTCATCTGTACTGGAATTCATCTCTCTCGGTCATGGTGATACGTATCGTGATTTATCCAGTGTATATCTTCGTCTCAAAGTGCAGATGGTTAAAATAAAGGATGGTAAAGAGGAGTTATTCACAGGGACTGAAACAATTAAGGGTGCTGATGGAAGAGAAGTCGAAGCTGATCCAATTGGCGTCGCAAATAATTTGATGCATTCGCTTTTTAGACAATGTACAGTTCAGTTGAATGGGAAGAATATAGCTCAAACAGACAACAACTACCAGTACAGGGCATACATTGAAAATCTATTGAATTACGGGAAAGATGCAGCAACAACACATCTCGAATCGGTTGGATGGTATCTTGACCAGAATGAAATGGAAATGATTGAAGGTGCTGGTCGAAAGTCTGAGAATAAAGGTTATCTTAGTAGATCAGCGCTATTAGAGAAAAGTAATGTCGTCGAGTTAATGGGAAAGATCCATAGCGACATATTTAACCAAGAAAAACTATTGATTAATGGTGTGGATTTGCGTGTCATATTATCATTAGAGAAACCTAAATTCTACCTGTACTCGAAAGATGATAAATTCTCGCCTCGAATTAAAATACTGGAAGCAACAATGTACATGAATCACGTAAGCGTCAATCCCAATATTCTCCTGGCACATGAAACAGTGCTGCAACGTTCAAATGCAGTATACCCGTACAAACGCATCGAAGTGAAAACATACACGTTGCCAACAAATACATTCACACTATCGCTGGACAATATAGTGGTTGGCCAACTACCGAACTTGCTCATTTTCGGGATGGTAGACAACGACGCCTATACCGGAAAACGTACTAAAAATCCATATAACTTCAAACACAATAGCATCACGAGATTTAATTTGTCAGTTAATGGCGTACAAGTACCAAATCAACCTATAGAATTCGATTATTCAAAAGAAAAACCACTGAGCACCCGGGGGTACTTGAGCCTTTTCAAGGGTACTGGTATCAATTATTTCGATAAAGGCCATCAGATATCCAAACAATTCTTCGACAATGGTTGTTTTTTGCTAGCATTTGACTTGAAAGCGGATAATTCATACGAATCAACTTGTGGCAGTTTATTGAATCAAGGTGTTGTGCGAATCGAGGATAGATTCAAAGAGGCCTTAAAGAATAGTGTGACCTTAAAGAATAGTGTGACATTGTATATGCAGAGTACGATACGAATATTGAAATCGATAAAAATCGAAACGTTTACTCGAGTCTATAAAAAAGTATATAAAGAGGTTCAACACTTCTGTATTTATTATTTATCTGTGCCTTGGCTGGAGATAACTACAGTACCATGACTCACTGTCTAGTAAATACCGAGTATTTTTCAGAGGGGCACTTTACCTTCTTTAAAAAAATTGCGTTTGCAGGCTTTTTTCACCAGATAAAGTGTATGCAAAGGAGATCGTTTACAAATATCCTACATCAACAGTTAGCACTACAGATCATACTGGCGTGTCTGGAAACCTTGAACTTAAGCGTCTGGATGAGGATCTTATAAAAACCCTCGCAAAGTTTTCAACTATTTTCGTACATGGGGAGCCAACAAAGGAATTCCTTCAGAGCTACGTTACACCTCGTACTAGGATCATTAACCTTGAAGCAGTCACCTCTAAAGAACAGGAATGAACACGATCGAACTTGGTAGTTCTTTAAAGCGAAATCATGTGACTAAAAGATATTTCAAGGGCGTTTTTCCGTGCGATCACTTACCCCGTCAAATAAAGAAACCAGCTTGTATTATTGCAAACACAGATCCAGCTCACAAAAGTGGAACGCATTGGGTGACCTTTTACATTCCTAGAAAAGGACCTATCGAGTACTTTGACTCTTTCGGTAAATATCCTACTAACAAGTACTTCAAAAGATTTCTTCGGCACAATGGTAAAGTTTTCATAAATAATAAGCAGAGGTTACAGAGTGCGTTCTCAACCACATGCGGACAGTATTGCGGTGTTTTTCTTTATTTTCTTTGCAGTGGCAGGAGCTTCAAAATATTTCTGAACCGGTTCTCCTCTACAGATTATAATTTCAATGATGGTGAAATAGTTGATTTATTCCGGAAAATTTATTTGAAGACCTCTTTGCAAAATGGTGGGGAGTGTTTCAATCCGACCTGCAGACAGGAGGTCGGAGATAAAAAAGCAGCGTGATCAATCCATCGAAACCATAGTTGTGTCTTTAACAATTTAAAAGGATGTCGTCAGTTGCTGAAAAGTCCGCTAATAAGCAAACACAAACCTCTAAACGAGCCGGTCGCGTTGTTCAGAAGAAGAAAAAAGTTGTGAAATCCCCCCAAGTCGAACCTTCTAGCAACTTTGAGAACATCATATCAAGCTGCAAGTTCCGTGCAATGAAGACGCCTTACTGAACTACACGTACTACTTGGATGGATGTCATAACCGTAGGGTCACACTCGGATTTGACCCGCAGACATTTCAGGCGAAGGCAATCTTCCACTCCCACGGACGTTTCCCACTGGCAATTGACTACAGTCAATGGATTTCGCTCTACAATTACCCCAACGATTTGAAGACTTCAGCGGGCGAAGAATATCCGGAAAATCAATTGGGTCTTTTAAAACGGTATCAGATTCCTGTAGGCGATGGCAACATAACACTCAAACATCTGGAGTTATTCAAACTGTTCGACATGATGGAATTTTTTAACATTGTCATGCACCACAACAACCTGGCCTCGGAATATGTGAAGGAATATTACGAGCAGTACTGTAATAGATGCAGGGAGAAGGATCTATTGAAGCTGAAAAATGAGGACTTTTTTATACCACCTCGTACATCTTATATGCATATTAATTATTCTAGGCTTTTTAATGAAATTCCAATAACCTTATTTTTAATGTAATGAAATAAATTGAAGTAATAAGACAAAAACAAGTTTTTATTTCAATAATATTTAGTATTCATTAGAAAATACATGTAAAGATTTATACAATTTTGCGCACCACATCGTGTCCCCGGAAGTGCATCATGCATTTTACAGATGGTCTTGAAATTCTTGAGATCTCGTAGTTTCGGTATCTCCAGACGAACTATGTTTGCGGAAGGTAGATACCTCTTTAGAAATTTGACTTTTGCATCACCTTTTACGTAGATCGTAGATTCGTTGAATGGCTTTAGAATGTTTGGAAGATCGTTGTAGCTAACCTCACCGTCATCCCATCGCAATCCGTTGACGTTCTTTGCTTCGTACTCGTTTTGCCTCCGTGCCTTTCGGCTCAACTCTTGGTAAGGATAGGGAGGTCTGAAGTAGTAAATTGTAGGCACAGTCGAATCGTACGGAAGTATGGCCAACTCTTTCGCAAAATAGTGCCCCAGATTTCCAGAAACGAATTGGATGTGTATATATATATAATGAACTCGGACATGCTTTGAGCAAGATGATTAGTGATGAAATAAGAAACATTTTTCATTTTAACAGGCATTTATATACAGTTTATTTCGTGATGTACGGCAAGTTTCCTGAATATACAATGAATAATTATGATAGACATTTAGATGTTAACTTAACTTAGGTTTTTTATAGCCGTAAGGAAGAGAAAAATTTTCTTTCGTAACTACTCTTTTATCAAAGGTAAATTGTAAATGTTTCCTCTCGGGAGAACACAACCTTTCTCTCTCTTATAATATTTAACAAGCTCTTAAGGTTAGTACGAAATAACATAAAATCTAAACTTAAAGCACTATCTAAAGTGCAGACGATTTGTTTTACATCCATTTCTTTACCTACTAAAAATATTCTATATAATATATACTAAAAATATCTACACTAAGATACTAAAATATATTTATATATATACCAAGATAGTATACCAAGATAGCTTACTCTCGAGTTTCTATAGCTTCCAACACCTGATTTTTTACTAATGTTCGAAGAACATTATACTAATGTTCGAAGAACATTAGTATTAAAATCGATTCGGCCAAAAATTCATATTTCTATATATATATATATATATATATATATATATATATATATATATATATATATATATATATATATATATATATATATATATGTACAAAAAATTTCAGTGAGATAATCTCGGGAACGCGCCATCCGATTGAGCTGAAATTTTCAGGATACATTGGTGTATATGCAGAATAGGTCCAGGTCTCTTTAAATGTCAGTTATTGCTAACCTTTTGGCGCCGGCGGCCATTTAAGTGATATTTTTAATATACCTATTATTTCGTACACAAATGATTTTCGCAAAAATAAAGTTAACGAAATAAATTTCTAACGTGTTTTACATATGAATCGGATAATGCTTTGGAATTTTTTAACCCTATGTGTGCGCTGGGTGCCTAAAAAGAGGACGGGAAAATTTGAAAATTTTTAAATTTCGATAACTTTTGACAGAGCTATTCAATCATTACGAAATTTTCAGGACATATTGATATTATTTAGTTGTAGATTTGTGTAGCTTTTAATGAGCGTGCTGGTAACCCTGTAGCTAAGACAGGCACTGAAAGTGAAAACCTTCAAATCATCGTCTCTCTTGAAAAAATGCCGTTTCTTCAAAAAGCAGCCATTCATATGTAAATCTTGTGCTTTGTTTACATAGCCAAAAAAAAAAAAGTTATGGTATAACGGGCACGCCTGGTAACCCTTGCCCAATTTACCTATATTTTTAGCATCAAAAACTTCTGTTCACGGAAACTCACGATTCGATGAGCAGAATTATTTGAAATTCACAGAATGTATTGGCCTTAAATAGGACCAGGTCTGATAGAAGTGATTTTGAAATGCGGGCGATTCTGTGCCAGTGGTGCCATCTTGAAAAACCACTAAAAAAGATAACTGTTTTTAGCCCTATAAATTCTGATTGAATCGTTCAATTTTGACGAAACTCACACAATTGCTGGACCTTACTTTAAGCCACGTTTCGTAGAAATTTGGTCGAAAAATTCGGTTGGAGCTGCCAGCTATGATAATTTTGGTGTCTTCATTTAAAAAAAAAAAATTTGGAAGTGAAAACATTCAAACCATCGATTATTCAAAAAAATGTCCGTTTCTTACAATAAAACTAATCTGTATATAAATCTTATGTTTTATCTACACGTTCAAAATAAAACTAAATAAATTTCATGTCGGACAAGAACGGTAACCCTCTCCCAGTTAACCTATATTTTTAGCATCAAAAACTTCTGTTCACGGAAACTCACGAACCAATAATCAGATACAGCTAAAATTTACAGAATGCATTGGACTTAAGTAAGACCAGATTTGATAGAAGCGATTTTGAATTGTGGGCAAGTCTGTGCCAGTGGTGCCATCTTGAAAAATTACAAAGAAAAAAACTGCTTTTTGCCCTATGAAATGTGAATAAGTTACCAGATTTTCATGAAATTGACACAGTAGCTAAACCTAACTCTAATCTCTGTTTGATGGAAATTTGGTTGAAAAATTTGATTGGTGCTGCCAGCTATGGTAATTTTTGTGTCTTTGATTTTGAAAATTCGCTCAGGAAAATAAAACTTTTTGCACTATAACTTCCAGTGCAGTCATGAAATCAATACGAATTTCATACAATTAATGAAACCTGTCATAAACATTATTCAGACCAAATTTGGTTGAAAAGCCACTATAGGGTTGCCAGCTATTGTTGGTTTTGTGTTTAATTGTAATATCTTTATTAAGGGGTTAGTCCACTGTTAAACTGCTCCAAATGAACTTTTTTTTTAAACAGCTACCAAAAAAAAACTACTCAAGATATCGATTTGAAATTTTACATGCATCTTTATTGAAGTTAAGAGTTAATATTTTCTTTGAAAAAAAATATTAGAAAACAAAATGGCGGCCGCCCCAATGGATCGCCGCAGCACCGCCTAAAAAAAAAAGCAAATTGCGCCTCGCAAATTCCTGGACAAAATAAGCATCAGTGAACAAATTATCAAAAATAGTTCATTAGTCTTAAGTATAAAGGACTGCACGGGCCTAACTTTAGAGCCCTAAAGCGATAAAAAAAAATGTGGTATACTTTTGAATAAAAAAACTTGATAAAAAAAAATTTTTTAATCAATAAAATGTATCCCAGATCGTCAAAAAAAATTTTTTTGTTCTAAATTTAGGCCCATGCAGTCCTTTATACTCAAAACTAATGAAATCTTTTTAGTAGTTTGCTCACAGACGCTTATTTTGTCCAGGAATTCACGAGGCGCAATTTGCTTTTTTTTTCGGCGGTGCTGCGGCGATCCATTGGGGTGGCCGCCATTTTGTTTTCTAACAATTTTTTCTAATGGAAATGTTAGCTCCTAATAAAGATGTACGTAAAATTTCAAATCGATATCTTGAATAGTTTTTTGTTGGTAGCTGTTTAAAAAAAAAGTTCATTTTGAGCAGTTTAACAGTGGACTAACCCCTTAAGCGGTTTTATCGTAGAATTTTCAAATGGTAATGATATTGTAGTGACAATAAACAGCAAATATTAAGCTTTCGATCATTTGAAAAAACTCGCTGCAGGTAACCCTAAATTTCTTTATACTCCTATAACTTCGAATGTAATTAAACAACGTGAAGCAGATTTGATATATTCTTGGCTTTGATACTGGCGAAAGGTTGCCAGCACGAGTCGGTTGTGCTACTTTTGTATCAATAAATGCTTACAGTTAGTATTCATACCGGAAACATTTACAATGAAAATAAATAACCGATGTTTCAATTCCCTAAGTTCTGCAAATTTTTCGGATCGCAGCCCCGAACACCAACTTCAGTTACAGTGCTGCAGACACTGAGCATTTTCTTCATTGATGTTATATGAGATGCTTCTTTCAAAGTTTGGTGAAATAAGCAACTGATAACGAATATAATTAACAAGTGTTTTTCTTTCATAAACTTTGAAACCCATGCCAGTGGTAATATCTGAAACCTTCTACCATATGAGTTACAATGCATTCTAGAGACCAAAGTAAAACGTGGCATTTGAAACAGTTTGGCCGTAATAAGCAGCACATGTGGTGGAATATGCACTCAAAACCTGCACGATTCTTCTACTGTTCTTCGAACATTAGTGTTTCTAGCGGTTCAGGTGCGCTAGAGTTTTTTATGTATAAATCTATATTTGCCTGCCACGCAATTTCTGGAAGAGCTCTCTTTCGCTTTTCTGTATCTCTTGGTACCTGTTTTTTCAACAGATATTTTTCTCTGCCACGGAATTATTGCAACGGGCCTTGCTCTCTGGCGTCTTTTATTTCACCCGACCTTTTATTTTGCAAGAGACTGTGTTATCAATGTGAGTAGCACAGCTGAAACCTCAGATTTGGCCTCCACGTCGTCTTCTTCTCAGACTTCTCTAAATTCTCCTTGGGGCAAAACTATCTGCCAAACGAACGCTATAGCAGGATTTCCTTCACGCTTATCTGAAAGATCCGAAAAATAATTTTTAAAAAAATTATCCTTGTATTCTTCGTTAGACCTTACTCACCAGTCGATTTTTCCTGATGTAGAAGACGTTCCTCTATTCTAGTCTTCGATTTCAAAATTCTGATGGTTCTACCATTCTCAACCAGGTCTTTTATACCCATTCGCAAAGTCATTACAGCTATTCTTCTGACCATTTCACCTTTCACTACTATGCTTCTTACGCATCAACTACAAAAAAAAATCATCAAAATGGTATTGACATCATATTATGCAAATTACATACCTACATAGTTGCATATTCGTGTTTCAAGAACAGATTATCAGTCTCTACAACAACATAAAATCTGATTTTTGTATGAGATAGAACTGATTTGTCTTGAAATATGTATACAGATTCTAGAATTAAATGAAGATTGACAATCTTGACAAGAAGTATTTCAACATATCATATTACTTTTTATGAGTTGGAACTGATTTATGATAAAACTGGTATACTGCAATTTTGTATTAATTGAAAAATAGACTTGAATCCGAGCTCTGATGGTTGATATGTATAATGTATGGAACTGCATATTCCTATTTTTAAGTGAAGATGAGCGATCTCTACAACAACATGCCATCTGATTTTTGTATGAAATGGATTTGACTTGACATGAAATATGTATACAGATTCTAGATTTAACAACTTTGTCGTATTTCACGGATTTTAAGTGAAGATTGTCGATCTCAACAAGAAGTAATTCAACATATCATCTGATTTTTGTACACAGGATTTGACTTATCACAAAACATGTATACTAATCTCTACATTTTTACAACTTTGTATTAATTGATAAATAGGCTTGAATTTGAATTCTGATAGTTGGTATGTATACTGTATAAAATATGTATACAGCTCTATACTTTTAGCAACTTTGTATTCTTGAGCTTTCTGGTATTTCACAATCATCTAGTATATAAGATTGCAGTCCTCCGTATGAACATCAGAGTCTTCTTCGAGAGTCTAGCAAGACAATATGGTAAGTATCTCAGTACTGTAACTTACTGCATTTCTAAAATATACAGGAATAATTTACATTTTTTCTATTTTTCTAGAGCGCGTTTGAGCTTCTAATTTCAGCAGTTGGTGGAGATGGAGATAAAATGACTCCTGTCAGCTCCTTAGAGATTGGGAAGGAGCACCATGTAAAATTCTTCCGCATGCTGAAGACAAAACATGGTCTTCGACTGGCGGTACATCTAGATGGAGGGATTTTTTGCTTCCTGCCCCCTCGATTTTCGGACAAGATAAAAACTCAGCGTCAAGTGGACGAGCTGAACCAGGCGACAGATCAATTCTTAAAATTTGATGGCGTGGATGACTCACGGGGTGGATTTCTCAAAATAAGATTCCATAAAAAATAAACACTTTGTAATTTTTATTTCAATAACAATTTGTATAAATAACAAACCAATAAAGCTTATTACCACTTATACAAACAAATGTTTTTATTTACCTAAAATTCCCACCCCCACGTCCCACCTAAATGCCACAAAGAAAATACAACACCTGAACATTGACCTACTCCTCTGCATCCAGCGAATAACATCTCTGTTTTCATCTAAATATAGCCACTCGGAAACATCATAAAATCATTCATCCAGTTATGACATAATCTCTGCAGCGCGTAAAATCACCATTCATCCACACAACATAGGTCATATCAAGTTTGAGACCAAAAACGCACATGACGAATGATATGATAAACAAGAATAACAAAAGTAAAATCCCTCGTAAACCCATTCATGCATGGCGACAAAGGTCAGTTATGACACATTTGCAACATGTTTGCACGCGTAAATCGTAAATTTCACGACCAACCAAATGCATTGATCGTGTTTGAGACCAGAATCGCACATTGCGAACGAGGGAAGATAATCAAGAAAAAAACATGACATTGCATCTGCACATGCTTGCGATACAGGTATAATCAAGTTCAAGTATAATCAAGTTCAAGATGGGGTTGAGACCAGAATCGCACATTGCGAACGAAGAAAGATAAAACAAGAAAACAAGACAGACACACTTGTTCTACCAGCTAGCGAAAAAATCAAAAACAAAAACACACCCAAACAAACAAGCTCTGGAAACTGCTTGCTCAGTCCTACATCCAAGATGCAAAAAAAGACGTCATCGAGAAACCGGCATCCATGCTAACTGAGTACTTGCTAAGCCTCGTTCTGCATATTGCTTCTCGACTCTGCTGCATGTTTCGCTCCCTCGCACCTGCAAACAGCGATGGTGCAGCTGATTCGTACCTCCCAGAAAGCAATCTACATATTCCCTTTACTCATACACAACGACCAAAAACGAAAAACAAACTTAACTCGAGCTTAAGGGACTTTGCATACCTAAAGCACGCGGGTGGGCGGCAACAAAACCATGGACTTTTGATCCCATGTCCCTTACTCGCGTAATGCTAAAAGTATAGGAAAGTCCGATCCTTACTACTGACAGATTTCACGTGAAATTTTGTATGAAAATTTCACGTGAAATCGAATTCAGTACTATGGTTAAGCAGTTAAAAAACTTCAGCCTCTTCACTATAGTACTTCGCTATTAGGGCATGCAATCTCGAGATTTCGGGATCTCGGGATCCCGACATATTTTGGACATTTTCGGGATCCCGAATTTTTATCGGCACTCTCGAAATTTCGGGATTGATAAAATTCAACCCATTTTGAGAATTAGAAAAATTTCGTCATAACGACATGAGCAAACAACCCAGAACTTAATACTAAAAGAAATGTCGTTTTATGAAATCGGAGGCGCTAAGGGCTCATTATTACAACTGGCGTATGATTACATGCTTCATATCCCACCAAAAAGTTTAGAGCCCGAAATATGTTTTTCAGCAGCTGGATATATGTACAGTAAAATCAGGTCTATTTTAAATTTTGAAACTCTTGACAAATTATGTTTATTCAGAGCATACTTTCAAAACGAATCAGAAGTTTGAGCCAATCCACATTATTACTTATCACTTGTTTCTTTGAATGTAAACAACTAAAAAGAATAATGTATTTTTATTATATGTATTATCTTAACGTTCGTTATGCTGATTAAATTTCAATTCGATTCAAATAAGGAGAAATTAGATCATAAGATTAAATTAGATGCAATTATAGATTAACGTTTTACTTGCTGGCACCCATGAACATATGTACATATTTTTCTAATTCTAATCCCGAATTTTCGGGACCTACATTTCAATCTCGGGATGAATGGGATGAATGCCCTATTCGCTATGGATATATAATTTTTGCCAGAGTCAAAGACAGTGTGTTGGTAGCCTTAACTAATTTCATTCTCGTAACTGCTGAATCAAATTGCCTTAGCTGCCATCTTGTGGAGAACACTTGCAGCAGATATGCATTTATTTACTATCACTCGGCTGTCAAAAATGTCAAAATAAGTGACAAGCGAAGAGTTTGCACGGTTCAGAACTAACGAAATAAATCCGCAAAGTTTTGGAACATTGATATCGAAAAGTAATAACTGCATTGATATCTAGTAATTTTATAGAAAAATCAAACTATTCAGAAAGCAATGGCTTTGTCATTAAAAAGACCGGCCTCTGAACCAACGCAAACCCTGCAGGTATAGATATTATCAGTTTTTGTGAAATAAACTAAACAAATTCCCTTTTTTTCTAGTTAGCTACCGTTCGGCCGTTTAAAAAATTACGATTAGCATCAAAAAGATCTTCCTCCTCGTCTATAATCGAACTCTTTCCCTCTCTTCTGGATAATGCCGGTAACAGTAACGAAGCTCTTCAAATATTGATCCGGATATCAGACTCATTAAAATATGACGATAATGACCTGCTGGATATTCTCAAAAAGCTAACTGAGCACTTCCGAAAAGAAGAAGAATCGGCAGTACGAGTTAAGATCCTGTCGCTGTTCAGTGAATTCGCTTGTGACGCCCGAGTTGATGGAGCTATTCTTGTCGACGAAATTTTATCGCTCCTAAAGAATGAGAATTCAGCGAAAGTTATTTCGCAAGGGCTGTATAGCATGCACAAAATCGGTTCTCAGCAACAACTTCCCACTACACACCTTGCTAAAATGGTGTTCTATGCCCAAAACCAGCTGACATCGTGTAGCCACAATGTCCAACGGTACGCGTTAATGTTACTTGGTGCGTTTGCTAGCCTGACAGAGGCCGAGAAAGAAACTATTAACCTCGTCGGGAAATATACTGACTCACAAGATTCTCGTGTTCGCGCACAAGCGTTTCGGTCTATTCTCACATTGGGCAATCGCGGAGTGCCCCTCTTGCCAGTGTTGTTCAGCCGAGCTTCAGCAGCACTCAATGATGACTACGAGTGCGTCAGGAAGGAAGCCTTGCAGTTGGTGTATGAGCTAGGGATCAGACATCCTGATTAGTAAGAATTTTTTCCCAAAAAACAACGGTGAGTATATTTTACTCTGTTTCAGTGTTACGACTGTATCGGATGCAGATACCGAAATCCGTTTGATTGACGCAGCGTTTGGCAAAATTTGTTCTGCTCTCTGCGATCTGTCCATGCAAGTTCGCACTCAAGCAGCTGAACTTCTTGGAGGAATGTCTCAAGTAGGCGATGAGTTCTTGCACCAGACTTTGGACAAAAAGCTAATGAGCAACTTACGTGTAAGTTTTAAATTGTGATCGTTCATAATCTGTTACTATTACGTTATCTCTTTAGCGTAAGAAAAGCCTTCACGAACGTTCATCCGATCACTTTGCTAGTGGCGAATGGTCAACTGGAAAGAAATGGGCTGACGATGCCCCGGTAGAGCAAGTTGACTCTAATTCTGTGTCGCTGATTGCGTCCGGAGCATGTGGGGCTCTCGTGCATGGTCTGGAAGATGAATTTTTGGAAGTACGTACAGCTGCCGTGGACTCTATGTGTCGACTTGCTCTAATCAACCCTGCATTCGCGGTAACTTCCCTAGATTTCCTTGTCGACATGTTCAACGACGAAATCGAGGGTGTCCGGCTGAAGGCGATTTACAGCCTAACAGCTATATCAAAACACATTGTGTTGAGAGAAGATCAATTGGAAACCATGCTTAGTTCGCTAGAAGATTATTCAGTTGAAGTGCGAGAGGGTCTACATTTAATGTTAGGCGCATGTAAGGTCTCGACTCAACATTGTTTAACGCTGGTTGTCCAAAAAGTATTGGATGTTTTGTCGAAGTATCCACAAGATAAGCTTTCGGCCTATGGTTGTATGCAACGTGTTGGCCAAAAACATCCAGAACTGTGCATGTCGTTCACACCGCAATTACTGCAAGATCATCCATTTTTCGATAGCGCAGAGAGAGATGTAGAAGAGCCATCTTGTATCCTTTTAAACATATTTTTTTTCTTCTGTTCTTACATTGCTTGCATTCACAAACTTATTAATTTTAATTTATGAAAGAAAGTAGCGTAATTTACTCAGGTACTGAATATTTTTATTAACCTGAAAACGATTTTTAATAACATGAAAACTAACACGAACATACTTTCTAAAAAAAATCCTTAACTCGACGTAGATATTTGCATTCTTATAATGTTATTTAACGCTGCACAGCATATGACTTCAATGCTAAGCTTATTTCCGGAAACAACTGTCAAGCACTATGCATATCTTCGCGATACGATGCCGAATCTGGTTCCCCATTTGCCAATAGGTGATAGCTCGCGACCATTAACTTTGACTGGTTCAACAGGCTCGTGTCAATTTCTGGAAACAATATTAAATAACATTCAAGCTGCATATTCTGCACCAAAAGCGCGATACGCTCTCTTGAAAGCAGCTCAGGATAATTTGGATCGGCTAGCTGAGATCGACCCGGTCATGTCGGGAGCAGCGAATTTTACAGTCACTTACCTTGGAGCCCAACTGCTGATTGAACAATTGCAGTCAGGAATATCACAACAGCATACTCGATCGCCGTCTAAAGAGTCACTGAATCAGCTAATGAAGAAATGTTTGAAGTAAATACTCTAGTATGTGTTTGATTTTTACTAACAAATTTATTTTCAGGCTGCAGAATATTTTCTCAGGGCTAACACTGGATGATTTGCTGCTGGTGAAACAAATAAGCTTAAGAGCCAGCGCTTTGCATTTGGTTTTTGTTGTTAAAGATCGATCGCAGAGTGCATTAGGGCCTTGTCAACTGCTTCTACACATTGCATCTGATATAAGTAATTTCCTAAATGTGAATGCGAGTAAGTTTCCTTATATGATCGCTGCAATTGGTTTTTTTTTCACATTATATAGGAATGGCATAGCACCTTGAAGATATTCAAGTTAAACGTTGCTGAAATGTGAGGCCTATCGAATCATAGCAGCAACCACTACTTGAGAAAATAAGCTAGACCGCTACTTTTCATATTTTAAGCAGTAAAAAACAAAAAAAAAAACAAAATCCTGGAAGCTGGATTTCGATATGAACCAATCGTTGATGTGACATAGGACATTGAGGACGTGTTATATCTTCGCTTGAGATAGTCCTTTGTTCAAAATTTTTAACACCCAGTCTCCGTTATTGCTTTTATATTGCTCTCGTCGCTTATGCATTGAATAACTGTCACGTGTAATATTTCATTTTCATGTGTACGATTCCTGTCCAGTTACATCGTCATCATCATCAGCTCTGCTAAACAGCGAAAAATCGGCTGATCATGTTATACCATATTGAACTAAACCGTTAATTCCCTTCATAAACAAACTTTGATTTTTTCTATATTTGACGAGTATTTTGAGGTTGTAACACTTGCAATTCCACGGTATAAATTAAATAAGTGATTGGTTTTTGCGTACTTTCCGCTACCAAAATATACATTTTGGATACTCCGAACAATCAACTCGGTTTTAAAAAAACTCGATCAATTGCCTTAATTACAACCTGTATGTGGTGTACGTGAAATTTATCAGTGGCTACTATTTCAAGTGAACAAAATTCTAATAAAGCAATGCATCTTTAACACGCAACTAACTTCTTCGCAGAGCCTGCAACAAACCTGTTGACAAAATCCTTTTGTCTGCGACGAGATATGCAGTCTATCATCTCGCAATTTATGTATTCCATCTACGCGCAAGTCATCTAATATTACTTGGAAGGAATGCAGTGGCATCGAACCATGCCATCGGATGCTTCAGTTAATAAACTCTAACGTGGAAAGCATGCGTGGCCGATACGATTCATTAATTAATAATTCTCTGATCGGTAATATTAATTCTTCGTCGGAACCTGTGTTTGGTGTACTCTGTCAGTAAGATGTAGTCGTAGCACTACCTAAAAGCTGGATTGATTTCTCTCTCTCCGGTAAAGATTGCTGTTGCTAAAATGACACCAAATCTTGCCACTTTAATTTACTCGCCTTCACTGAAACTTGGTTAATTGATTCCCATGAGAATATAGAGAGCCTAGTTAGTAGTTGGATAATTTACAGAAAGTCAGATAGAATATACACAGGTCAGATGCGGGGAGGGTTTTACTCGCGGTTAGCAACACACTTGCAAGCGAGATTATCGACGTTATCCACAATGCATTGTTCCAACATATAGTTACTCGCGTGTCTTTCAATGAAAATTTCGTTTACATTAGTTTGATTTATATTCCATGAAGATCGGAAGAATCGGTTTACAACCATTAATGTGTATTAATATCTTCCATCACAACATCTTTAAATGAAAAAGAGAAAATAATGTTCGTAGGAGATTTCAAACGTCAGAACGACTTTAGCTACAGCGAGTACTTTTTACGAAAACAATTTGCAGCTAGTCTCTCCAACTTCTTGTTTTTACAAACGCTTATGACGAAGTAGTGGTAAGTCCAACTAATGACGCAGATCATTTTCCAATAGTTTACACCATATAACACTCTTAGTTGAACTTTTCATTCCTGGTTCTATTTACTTAAATTCGTACAATAATCGAATTGTATATGACTTTCTTAATGCTGATAATGAAAACGTTCACCATGTTCTTGATTTTATAGATTGGGAGAATACTCTTTCAAGGCTAGATCTTGAGAAAGCCGTAAATAAGATAAAGGAAAAAGTTGACTGAGTCATTGCTTTATAGGAACCTTAGGCATATGCAAAAACGTAGAAACAAACTAAATAAGCGGATAAAGAAATATTATTGATGTTAATCCGGCTATTCTAAGCAACTCTTGACAAAGTCTCGTGCTGCTTATGCCAATTACATTAAGAAAACCGGGGAAAATGAAGTCCGCGTCCCGAAAAAATGCTTTGGTTTTGTAAACATAAAACGGAAAATCATCAATGTTCCCTGACAATGTAATCTCCTCTAAACATAACAATATTACCTCAGTTCCATAAGAATATCACCTCCTCCTAAAGATAAATGCGATTGATTCGCAGACAATTTCCAGAAAGCTTTCAAAACACCATTCCTATCTAACCCACATCTTTCTCCGTCTGATTCAACTCCAGCAGCTTTTGTCAGCCACATAAAAATATCACGTAAAGAAATACTTAAAGCTGTTTGGAACTCGATTGTAACAAAGGTCCTGATCTTCTTTCACTGTCTTTCTTGCGTAAGTCTGGGGAGCAACTAGCAGCCCCTCTGCATGTATTCTTTGGCAAGGTCACCTTCATCTAGGGCTTTCCCATCCTGTTGGAAAAATGGCGGCAGACCCTGTATCGAAAATTATAGAGACACTGCCATTTTATCTTCGATTCCAAAACCCTTTGAAAAGGTATGACAAACTTTCTTCACTAGTTGATCCCTGTCTGAATGAGCAGCCTTAGAAAAAATCGCTCAACTACGACAAATGTGACAAATTTAGTTTGGGACGCTCTGTATAAAATGGAGAAAGCCTACCAAATTTGATAGAGTTGGCCATTCTACCTTGATCCTAATGCTGAAAAAACTCGGCTCAACTGGCTCAGTCGTTACCTCCGCAATTGAATCCAATGTGTGAAATGTCAAGAAGTTTTGTCAAAAAAAAAATATTTGCTCCCGCCTTAGCCATCTTGACCCAAGTTTTAATGAGTTATTCGTTTCCGATCTGTCTGACGTCCTGTCTTACGTACTTCAACTACGCTATGCAGGCGCTCTAAAGCTATACCACATCATTGAATCTAAATCTGATGCAATTTTTCGCTAATTCAAGCTTGATTCGCTTGATCAGTGCATTTTTTGCGTCTCGATCAAGAGTCGCTTAGGGTAGGTAGCATTGAAAACAACAACCACGTTCCCTCAGTTGTTGTTTTCTATGCTGCCTACCCTACCCAACTCTTGATCGAGACCCAAAACAACGCACCTAATATTAGGTCTGTTTCCGTACTTCAGCAAACTGCAGCAGTAACAGAATTTGGCAGCTGGCTTCTTTTTGCTGCAAAATTTGGCTTGCATTTGGCTTGCAGCAAAAGTACGGAAACGACTTGCTGCGAATCTATTTTAATATATTATAATAGATTCAAGTACGGAAACATACCTATTGCTATCACCGGATCGTGGCTTTTTGCAAATTTTCACAATGATGAAATTTTGAATTCGAAACACTATTTTCCGCCGAAATAGACATGAAGATCTTTTTAACGCACTTGTCGGTAAGATACATCCTATATAAGATAATAATTTTATTTGTGCTCGAGTCCAATCGACAAGGAAGAAGTTATTGTTAGCTGTCAACTACACCACTACAATCACACTCCTTGCATATTGCTTACTCTACGCTTATAAATGCTATGCAGCTCATATGCGATATTGCTTTGTGGGTGTCTTCAACCTCCCTAGATTTAACTGGTGCCCCATATCGAAAAGAACTTACGAAGCTCTGAAATTAACCTCTATTGGAGGGCAACAAGACATTAATTTCGCAAACGAAATAATATCGGAACTCAAATGAAACTCAAATGAAAATATTGGAACTCAAATGGAAAAATGCTGGACCTAATTTTTGTAGCGAACGCCTATTCTACTGTGGTGAAACCCTTCACATTATCCCGGATATTTGCTTTTAGACAGCTAATGTCGATCAATTATGTGACTTGTTTGCTTCCTGTGATTGGTCTTCCGTGTTGCATGAACCTAATCCGGATAACGCTACATTTTATTTTCATACTCAGTTGCATAGCTGTTTTTTACTATGCGTTCCACCTACCTTTAGAAACACCCAGATTCGTTTTCGTTATATGTCGACACAGTTTCGCTCGAAATGTTCACAGCTTGACTACCAATTTCTTTCTACATTGAGAAAACTGTCGTACTAACACATATTTGAAGAAAGACTCTGATAAGCTTGCTCACTTGTTGTTGATTGTAGAAAGCAGTATAGCTAAGCTTCATTCCTTTCAACCAATGAATTTAACCCAACGTGTATTCTTTAGCGGTCCCTTGTCAGCTGAAATTAGAACCACGTCTGTTATGCCACAAGGTACGAATAGCTATCTTAGCCCTCTCCCGTTCGTTCTATTTATTTATGCTGTTGTTTCCATTCTGCAGTCATCCTTTGTTTTGTTTTATGCTGATGACGATAACATGTTAGAAATCTTTAGGACTGGAATTATTTGCGGCAGGATCTATACTGATATGCCAGCAGGTAGTCCGATAATAATATCCTTATTTGTACTGAAGCATGATCTATTCCAGAAGTGTTAATTTGCGATCGTGTTTTCCCTTACTGTCCACAATATCATATACAACGTATATTTGCTCCACAGCTTTTCTAGGCGGAAAATATTTGCTGTGAAAATATAGATCATTTTGCCGATAAAGCCTCCGAAAGCATTTTTGTCATGGTGCTTCGGAAAAATTAGGGGAAAGCAGGATTTTGGTGTGAAACTTGGTACTGGCGTGCTGAACAAAATGGCAAGAGTCTCCATCGATCCGAGTGCTGCGTTACTTTTCATACAGGGTGAGTCTTCACCAAAAGTGACCGTTCGCAAATATTTTAGTAACGGTCACCTTTACAGAAAAACAATGTATGACGAATTTGTAGCTTAAAAAAATTTCCTATAAAAAGATTTGATAGTTTGTTCTTGTAACGATAACCGTTTTTGAGATATATTGATCTAAACAGTTGTAACAAACAATATGCACTCTCTCAACGGCATGCTTATAATATCCGACTTTGATTACGACTTTGAATATTTGTGAGTTTGTTATTCTATGTTTCAAAGGCCCATAAAAACAAAAATATAACACTCCAGGATAGATTGAGAAAAATTTTATAATTATTTTCAGAAATTCTGAAGATAATATCAATATCAAGTGGAGTCGTCGGCGATGATAAAATAAACTGTCACAATGCCTATGAAGTAGGTATCATCTCCATTAAAAAACATGACTGCTTAAAAATTCGGTACCATTAAACTAAAACGTGCTGATAGAGTGCTTCCTCTTTTAACAGTGTCCAGTTCTATGAAAATTATTGATCCTTTATTACTATTTCAACGCATAAGTACTACAAACAGATTAAACACCCAGCCTGAAGAATTTTTGGAGTATGAAATAGCTCCATACACGTTGTCATTCCTCGATGAGAATGGGATGCGTTAAAAATAAAAAAACGGCTAGTTATAAACGCTTTTAATCGGTAAATGTTGAAATAGATATCACAAATGTAAAATATATTATTGACGGAGCGATTCTTTTACATCGTGCTATAGGGAATAAAGAAGAAAAATTTGATGCAAGTTTTGACACTTGTGTTCATTATATACAAAGGCATTATGGTAATAATGTCGTAATTGGATTCGATGGTTATAACGATAATAAAAAAAGATATCAAAGCTGCAGAGCAACGTCATCGATATGCGAAAAATTCTTCATCCGTTAATATTCTCTTTGTCGGTCTCATGATTGTTACAACAAGTCAAGAACAATTCCCTGAGAATGCCAACAACAAGTATCGAATCATTTCTATGCTGTATTAAAAATTTTAAGCTGCTAATATCAGTGTAAAACAAGCTCAAAATAATGCTGATGTTCCCATCATTGAAACAGCAATCAATGAATCCGCTAAAACAACTTGTATTGTTAGGGGTGAAAACATAGACTTGTTAGTAATATTGATTGCACGAGCTCGAGATTGGGTATGGAGGTTCAGGGATACCATTTCGGAGCCAATTCAAACTCTGCTTCCACTTGTTCCAGAAATTTTCCCAAATACAAATTTACGTGATTGCCCCAAGGGCTGCAGCTTAAACTGCGGCTGCAGAAAAGTTGGGTTGTATTGTTCACCAGTTTGTGGTAATTGTCCTGGTCAGCGTGCTTAAATTTATCACCCAATATTAACTTCACCAATGATTACGACTCTACTGATGATTTAGATCCACCTTGTTTCCTGAGAGAATCTATGAAAATACAGGGGACAACAGTAGAACAAGAATATGCTAAAGATGAAAACATATACATAGAAATAGAGCCCGAAGTGGAATAATCATTGAAATTAATAACTCCTGTTTACAATAAACTAAAAAGAAAATAATTAACAAATTTATAATAGTTAATTCAAAAATAAGCATTTCGGAAACAAAAACAAATGTGAATTAGGCCTACTGGGGATACCACTTTTAAAAGAAACGCACATCGTACTCTACTTCGAAGGTGATGCAGAATGGAGTGCACGTTTGATGAGAAATATAAAAGTTTCCAGTTTATGATTCAAAATATCTCAAAAACGGTTATCGTTCCGAGAAAAAGTTATAAAATCTTTTATGTAGGAAATTTTCTAAGCTACAAATTCGTCATACATTGATTTTCTGTAGAAGTAACCGTTACTGAGATATTTGTGAAAGGTCACTTTTGGTGACCTTTGACTTCGTATAAAATGTAATCATTCAGATCGATGGGCACTTTTGACATTTTCTTCAGCACATCAGTATCAAGATTCACACCAAAAACTGGCTTCCCCCTAATTTTTCCGAAGTTCCGACTTTTATGTGTCGGATTTCACTGTTACAACAAGTCAAAAACGGTTATCGTTCCGAGAAAAAGTTATAAAATCTTTTATGTAGGAAATTTTCTAAGCTACAAATTCGTCATACATTGATTTTCTGTAGAACTAACCGTTACTGAGATATTTGTGAAAGGTCACTTTTGGTGACCTTTGACTTAGTATAAAATGTAATCATTCAGATCGATGGGCACTTTTGACATTTTCTTCAGCACATCAGTATCAAGGTTCACACCAAAAACTGGCTTCCCCCTAATTTTTCCGAAGTTCCGACTTTTATGTGTCGGATTTCACTGAACTATTATCAAATTAAATTATTTTGATTGCGAGACGATCAAAAATTGAATTTTAGTCGTAAAAATAGGAATTAGAAAGCAGCACACAAAATTGTCTAAAATGCAATAGAAAAATAGTTTGTGTTAGCTATTGAGACAAAAACAGTCACAATACAACTTTAATTACACGATCAAATTTTGATGGAGCAGAAGCGATGTAAATACACACGAACATGCATTTTAAGCCAAAATATGCTCTGAAGGCCGAAATATGTAAAATATGGAGAATATGCATCCAACACGCACGTGCATAACTATTCGAGCCGTAGAAATTATATATTTTTCCGCGCAGGAACATTTATACTAAGTCTGACACTAAGGCAACGAGCTCACTCTTGAAGGTTGAGGATGGACGTTCAGGGATAAAATAGTGGGCCTAATTCAAACTCTGCTTCCACCCAATGTCGCCAACTAGTGAAGAAGGAAATTTTCTCTAGATTTCCATATATTTCTACACATTTTTGTATAATTACTTCATATAGAAACATAAAAAAGTGTTAAAATATTAGATGCAACTTCTTCAATAGATGCATTGAAGAAGTAATCATCATATTAAGTCGCTTCAGTCTAAGTCTAGTTGAATTGAAAGATCGCAATTCCCCTGTACGCTAGGCCATTTTATATACTGACACTGCAACACGATGAGCAAAGAAATTATCAATCACGATGAGCAAAGAAATTATCAATCATTTGGGTTCAAGCCAAAGTCCGAAATTCGTCGTGCATATATGTCAAAAACATATCTAAAATTTGAAAATTGGGGCCTTTTACACATGCTTCCACCAACTCTAGACATTCTGCTGAATACTATTTTTTTGTATTTGCAGCGATGACTGTAGCTTAAGCTGGGGCTGCAAAATTGTTGGGTTACATTCTACACCAGTTTGTGGTAATTGGTATTGGTACCAGGGTATGGGTACCACGGTATCGATAACTCAGGAGGGTGATACACTGCGCCTACGTGGTATTGTGTGACATCACCTACCAAAAGTGAAAACTGTCAAATTGAGTGTACAATCAAAAGTGAAACGGAATTCAGACGAACCTGTATTTTTTGTCAAATTTGCTTGATAAAATTGTCCTTTTTTTCTAACTCATATCAAAGCTTAATTGCTACACTCACCACAAGCTGGTAATTGTCGTTGCTGGCAGTAAAATCTTCAATATACCGGGCAAAATCCTCACGGTATCAATACCGTCCAACAACGTAGATACCCCGTATGTACCGCTTTGCCGAGCGGGTATTAGCCTAGAAGTGGGTGATACACTGCTGGTATTGATACCATGGTATCGTCCATACCACAAGTGCATCACCCAGTTCGGTTGTACCCAAGCGGTACATACGGGGTATCTGCGCCGTTGGACCATATTGGACAAAATTCAGTTTTCCCGGATTTTCTCCAAATTTGGGCCTTTTATGTCTAATTTCTCTTGACTATTTGCGAAATTTTAAATTGATACTTAGCAATCAACTGCATCACTGAATCGCTTTGTTCCGGACTTTTAATTGTGTATTTCGGGGTGCTGTCATTTGGGAAATATTATTGGTACACGTTTGTATGTCTAAGATTTTCAAATTATTTTTCTTATTTATGTATAATTCACTGTATTCTAGTATCAAACCCTGATCACCAAATCATACTTGTATTTTTTCAGACATGAAGCCTGATGCTTTCACAACGTCACTTCTTACACAGCTTGTAAATGTTACCGATCCGAAGCCAGGTCGGGTATTTCGCGAAATACTTCCGATTGTTCAAAGTGCATCTCCGATTATAACTCCACAAATAAATGTTAATGTAAGTTGCAGTGGAGTATCAAATGTCTGCGATGCTTACATACTTCTATTTTAGATTAAAATGTGCACTGCCCGTATATTAGATCCGAGTCCAACTTGTTCAATGGATAATGTGCTTAAGGTTACTGCAGGCTTAATAGCTGCGCTCCCATTTTTTGCTGAAATCGAAAGTCTCCAAGAATCGCAACGGCAAGACCTCAGGTTGAAAATTAAATATCCCGATCAGAATGTTCATACGGTTGTGCCGCGTATGAGAGATTTGAAGAGAATAATGACTGAGGACGGAGAGGAAGGTAGGAACTATCAGTTGATGTAGCAAGCAAAAATAAAAAATTACGAATATTTTAGAAACTAACTGGCGATTGCGAACGACTGTGCTTCTTTCACATACAGTTTGGACGGAAGCATCGCATGTGGAGATAACGTTGTGCTTGTCTGTACGGCCAGGAACCGAGCTAGAACTTTGTAAATCGGCAAAAATTCTATTTGCTCCGAAACCAGTGAAAAGAGGAATATAAAATGTACGACAGTTTCAACATGTTTTTGTTACACTGTGTAAATAAAACAACAAAAACTTCCTTGTTGGCTGAAAACAAGTTTTACTGTATATAAATAAGGCTAGGCAAATTTTCGAGCGTCTAAACTTTTAACTTGTTAAGTGGTTTTTAAATGTAAATATTGTTTTTTTCCTTCAAAAACTGTTTCTAATAAAGAATCGAATATTTGTGCCAGCGCATACATAAAACGATGAAAATATACCGGGTTTTGAGTTAATATAGTGATCAATAAGTATCTGAGTCAAAATGGAGACAAAGTTAGATATAAAATCAATCACACAACACTCGCACACTTTGATTATTAAATGAAGTCTCTACTAGTTTGAACTTCAACGGACTGCATTGGAGCAGCACCAAATGAGTCTGAAAAAAAGAGAAAAAAGTTTGAGTACTTGAAAATATGCAAAATGAAATACAGTGGCTGCTGGTGGCTTTGTCCCAAGTGCTGTCAGATTCCGATTTAAAAACACCCCACGCAAGACTCAAAAATCCCCAAAATAGTATCATTTCATCTGAAAAACCCCGAAAAAGTATTGCAAGCCATATCAATTAGGTGCATATTTAATGTAAAATTTATTCTATTCATAAAGGCTTCTATACATTTTCAATTACAGAAGTTTCTTCAGTAGAATTGTTACTATATACAGTTTCAGCGTTAATTTACTAAATACTCATAACTCATATTGTGTGTAGGTATACATTATGTGCAGTCTCCTCGTCCCGGAGGTTGTATAAGTTGTATTCTTCTATCTACAAGTTTGTATGGCAATATGCAGTTTATAGTAATAGGAAATAAAGTCGGGGCGATATCATATTCGCAAATATTGGATGGGTATTGTGTTCTAACTGGGATCCAGAATCCAGTGGCGTGGCGTTCATGGAAGCAAGGGAAGCATTGCTTCCCTTAAATTTGGCTGACTTAAATTTTAAATTCATTGTTTTTTTCGAAATCGTAAAATAATCGTGTAAATATTTTTTTTATTAAATTTCCCAAAACAAATTGTAAACATCTCACACAGCTGATGTGGTAGCACCACAGAATGAATATAATGAGAGAACAACCACCGCCTGGAAGCAACGTAAAAATTGCATCTACGAATCTTTATTTGACCCCATACAGACTAGACTGTGACGTCATTAAAAAAAATGTGTTTATACGATCTGTTTGGAAGCAATGAAGAATATGCTTCCTAGGGGAAATTACCTTCGCAAGAAAGAGACTCAGAGCGGAGCTGCGAGCATACGAGTATGACTACTGTGGGACTTATTTCTGCGTTCCCCTCACTCGTAGCAGAGTACATTGTTATTGGTATAATTTTGCTTTGCTTGTACAGATTTTTTTGTGAATGGAGAATGCTTGCTATGAGTGAATTTGGGCTACGAGATTTGGCAAGGGCTGCAAGAGGCTATGGATTCAACAAGGCGTAATTTTATGTGTTTTATTTATGATTTATATTATGCCATTATTTTTTGTATCTTCTATTTTGTACAGAAATTTTTGTGAATGTGTTTTTAATTGGCGAAGGTATTTAGTCACTTAAAGCCTATAGGATTTGGTAATAATATTGCATGGTTTTTATAGGTGAAGCTGTAGACTAGAATCGTGTAGAATTGAATGTGTAAAATTACTATGCAAAATTGCATGATACTTTTGATTGATATTTGAAATAGTCAAAGGTTGAAATAGGTGAATGTGTTCACTTGTTCTGTGGGTCAAAATTTTATAATTCGTCAAATTATTTAATTTCTCATTGGATCTCGGTAATTTGCTGAAAAAGGGACATAATCAACAAGAATCGATCGAAACCAAATTCGTAGATATATAGCAAAGAGATGTACCTATTCGGCAGTTTGATCGCAAAATTAATAAATCAAAAACTTGGAACGGATTATCGGTTGAATATTAAGCAAAAATAATTTTGCTAACCATGTGTGCTTTTTTCAAGTGATTCAGACGTTTGGCGAAGTCTCGGCTTTTATAACTTAAATAATGTTAAAGCTGTGAACAGGCATGGTACAAAAAGCATTGATCATTTCAATTCAGTCCTTTTACTTTCCAAGCTCGATTCCGGTGATTTGAAGAATTGCTGAGTAGTCAACATAAATAGTTAGTAATATTGCTCAAAGTTGGGGGAACTTTACAAATAATGAAGATTTTAATGGACATTGTGTGTTATTTAGGATGTCAAAAACAAGCATTACATAGTCGCAATAAAAATTTCGATTCTTGCAACAGGGGGGAATCACCTAAAGACATTAAATCTGTTGACAGTAAATAACTAAAACTTGCGAGCTCATCTGGACCAAGTAAAGGTTTTTTCCCGGAACATTAAGTTATGTTCAAAACGATCTCATTAGTTGTTTTTAAAAAAAAAAATTGAGAAAAATTTGTAATGAAATTCAGAATGGTAAATTCATATATCACATCATTCACAACTTTTGGTTACATTACTTCTTCCGGAGCGTTTAAATAAACTTTCATAAATCTTACAGATGTTTCTGATCCGAAAATTCACAGCATTGAGGAGCCTATGTCATATATGGCAAAGCAACTGGATTGCAAACACGTATAAAAGAAATTTATAAAAACGTAATATGTATTCATTACTTCGGACATCGACAAAATTGGGTTTTCTCTAAATCGTGCAATAGTATACGCGAATGTAGATTTTTTCCCAATCTATTACTAGTTTTTCAGCAACGACAATTAGTTTATTTGCTTTGTATCTATTCGTCAAAAAAGGCTTCCAAAATTAGCTCCAAAACACTGGACTTTTAATGGTCGGTTAATTTGAACAATTTTTCTATAATAAAGAGCAATTAAAATAACTCGTTCAATATATAACTGAAAATGAGAGTGCTCACTGGGACGAAGAGATCGTTGATAGTGAGAGTGGGCTTTTTGTTTTGCTTAAAGATTCTCAGTTTATTTTTCTATTTAAAGTTTTTTTTAAAAAAAAAAGCAAAAAAAACACACTATTCGATGTATTTCAGTCCTAACAAAGTAATATACTGTACCATGTTCACAAAATGGCAAAATTTGAAGATTAAATACAATCCTTAGGAAAAAGTTTCAAGGGAATTGGGAACGAATTATGGTTGATTTACGAAACACCACAACGTCGTAAAACAGCAAGGTGCATAATTAACAACAATGAGAATGTTGAACCATTCTGTACACGTGCAATGTCGTTAGAATAAACTCAAGATTTTCATCCTTAAAAAGTTTCAGTTTTTTAAACCTTTTCAATTCTTCGAAATTCACCAACTTTCAAAAATATTATATTTCTAGTTCTGGGAATGTTATTGTTTTACTGATAAATATTGATATGTTTTTTTTGTGTGAAGGACTGTGAGCTTTTATTTACATAACAATACAGAATGTCTACTCTCTATCCGTTAGTAATTCCTGGGTGCTTTTATAGAAAGGTCCTATTATACGTAACGAATTTGCGGAAAGCGTAGTCAACCATGGACATGAACCAATTGCTTCCCTTCAGTAAATTATCACGCCACGCCACTGCCAGAATCCATAACCTATATGCATTTAAATAAGTAGCATTCACCTTCGAGAAAACTAGATTAGATGTACAATTTGGTGTTGTATGTATATAATTCATTTCTTATTTCAAGTGTCATGTTTCAACTTGGTTATTAATTTTTTTCGGGGGGTTTTCCCCCAAGAAATTATTCTCAATATTTGTTCCCCAAAAAATCACCGGGAGTACTTCAAATCTCCAATTTGCACGTCACGTGACGTGACGTGATGCGCCACCAGTGTGCTTCTAAGCATACAAACTGGTACTGCAGATCTATGGCACGTGAGGTCAGCTGATGTGACGGCACGTGAGCTCACGTGACGTGACAGCAGTGTGTTTTTACCTTCAGTGTATCACCCTCGCAAGATAGCAATACCGTGGTATTGATACCTTGCAGTGGCGGCTCGTCAGGGGCGCCAGAGTAGGCCCGGCCGTACCTAAAGAATTGTATGTATCATGATGGTATCTATCCGGTTATGCTTAGGGAGGGAATTGACCACTTGGGGGCAGACCTGAGAGAAATCTTCTGGGCATGCCTTTCCTTGGGGTATGTTCCATCACCTTGGCGAGAGGTTAAGGTAGTTTTTATACCTAAACCGGGGAGAGATGACTATTCCGATCCAAGGAACTTTAGACCGATCAGCTTAACTTCGTTTATGTTGAAATGCCTAGAGAGACTTGTCGAACGACACATACGTACTACGGCGCTTAGGTTTAACTCTTTGAATGATGAGCAACATGCGTACCAGCGAGGAAAATCATGCGAGTCGGCCCTTCATTCTTTGGTGGCCAGAGTTGAGGGAGCGATCTCCAATGGTGAGTATGCGTTGGGGGTGTTTGTGGACATTGAAGGGGCCTTTGATTGCGCGCTCTTCGTGGAACTATGTGATGCTGCGAAAGTGCATGGCGTGGATGATGTCTTAGTTAGGTGGATTCATGCCATGCTGACGCAGAGATGGTTGCTGGCGGAAGCTGGATCTGATTGCTACTTAAGAACAGAGGCGACAAATGGATGCCCTCAAGGGGGCGTCCTATCACCGCTCCTGTGGAGTATGATAGTCGACTCCCTGCTTAACGAACTGCAACAAGAAAGGCTGCACGCACAAGCTTATGCTGATGACGTGGCCGCACTGGCTGTCGGTAAAGATCTGAATGTGGTATGTAGAAATACACAGCGTGCATTGGATCTGATTGGCAGCTGGTGTTCGAGGCACGGCTTAACAGTGAATCCTGGTAAGAAAAAACTTGTTTTGTTTACCAGGAAAAGAAAACTGAGAGGACTAGTGCTTCCAATCATGAAGGGTGTAACACTTCAACTTTCAGATGAAGTCAAATATCTTGGAGTAATCTTGGACAAAAAACTTCTCTGGAAGAAACATGTGGAAGTGAAGCTTACTCGTGCTATAAAAGCTTTCGGGCAGTGCAAGAGAGCTTTTGCTACCACATGGGGTCTAAAGCCTCGTGTAGTGATGTGGATCTACACAGCAATAATTAGGCCGATGTTCACGTACGCATCGGTGGTGTGGTGGACTATCGTGAGGCAATTGTATGCTCGGAAAAAGTTAGCCACGATGCAAAGGACGGTGTGCCTGGGTATCTGTGGTGCCGTGAGCACTACTCCGGGTGCGGCCCTTGATGCGCTTCTCAATCTGCCTCCTCTCGACATTCAAGTTCAGAGTGTGGCGATGAGCTCTGCCCATAGACTAGCTCAGCTTGGCTTATGGGTAGGTGAAGACGATGTGGGGCACTGCTCTATTAGGAGGTCGATGTGTGAGATCTCTTCGATTCTCGCGATGCCTTCGGACGCTCGGGTGCCCTTCCTCGACTTCAGAAGAAGGTACGAAGTAATCCTCTTAAGCAGAAGTAACTGGGATGATCCGGATCTGTGTACGAGGGGATATTCGGAGATCTTCTTCACGGACGGCTCGAGGTCAGATAGTAGATCTGGAGCTGGTGTCTATCTACATTCATCGAATGGCAGATGGGCTTTCTCTCTTGGAGAGCACGCTTCGGTTTTTCAAGCAGAAATGTTTGCTATCCTGAGAGCTGCCTGTTGGGCAATTGAGGAAAGATGGAGGGGAAAGAGCATTGCTATTTGCAGTGACAGTCAAGCTGCACTGATGGCGCTGCGTAGACCCCTGACAAACTCGAAAATATTCCAAGAGTGCAGAGCACGATTGAACTCTGTTGCCAGATGCAATAGGGTGCATCTGCTCTGGGTACCGGGGCACTGTGGTGTTGAGGGGAATGAAATTGCTGACGTCATTGCGAAGCAAGGTTCGGAACTTCCGCTACGGGGCCCTGAACCCGCCTTGGGTGTGCCGACCGCATCTGCACGTGCCATTATTCGAAAGTGGGTAGATGATGCTCACAAAGATAGATCGACGGCTACCGGTGTGGCCAGGCACACGAAGGTATTCCTTTCAGAACCCAACCATGTGACTGCGGGATTCTTGCTCAATAAGAGCAGGAAAGTTTGCAGGGCCATGGTGGGTATTCTGACTGGACACAACTGCCTAGGAGGACATATGTACCGAATAGGTGTTGCACAGGATGACCTCTGTTCATCCTGTCTAGAAGAGGCTGACTCTGCGGAGCATTTCCTCTGTGAACGCCCAGCGTTTGCGCGTCTCAGATATCAATGCTTTGGCTGGGATGTTGCACGCATGCAGACGATAGCCTCTTTTCCCCTATCAGTGATCCTAGACTTTATCAAGAGGTCTGGGAAACTATGGTAGGCAGGGGGAAATGAGTACAATGGGTCCTTTGGCCTGAGTGCTTAGAGGCGCCAATGCGCCTCTCCCCCAACTCACACACACACACACACACACACACACACACACACACACACACACACACACACACACACACACACACACACACACACACACACACACACACACACACACACACACACACACACACGCCTAAAGAATTAACTAATATCACCCAAAATAAAAAGATAAATAATTAATGTTAAACATTTTATTACTACAAATTGATTTCCTAATCATATCTGCCTTATTCAATCTTAAGTTTTTCATAATACGCGTATATAATCTCAGATCAAAGCAGGAGTTACATTGAAATATTATAGTGTAAACGAATAAACGACCCGTTTAGATTCGAGCGTTTTCATCTCAATCTTGCTTCAGTCCTGGTTTATGTAAGCGGCTATCTGGAGCAAAACATCAAGCAAGTGCATCGTTCCCACGACGACCAGTGAACGGTCCTCCCAACCTACATCATTCCGTTAAAACTTATGTACATACGAGTACGAAGTATCATACACCCAACGAAGCGCTAGCCGCATCATACCCAGCAAGTACAAGCAAAAATCAAGCAAAGAAACAGCCGATATTGCGGCCCGAACCAAACTGGCTGAGTCTGATTACAGTCTACGCTACTCCAAACTCAGCAGATAGCCTCCATTCGAAACAACATTTTCATACTAGCTATTTACGAGGGTCCATCAAATATAAACGAGAATTTGTTTATAAAAATTTATTGCATACAGATAAAAAAGTGATGTGTTTACATTACTTTTCTACGTATATATATTACATATATATATATTACATATATATATATTTAATATATATATTACATATGTATATAAACGCATTTTTCTCAACGCGAAACAAGTTTTTTGATCCCTTGATCGTAAAATGAACGAGAGCGTGTCATCAGCCAGTTGCGCACGAACGATTCCAGGCTATCGTTGTCGTCGAAACGCTGCTTGCCAAGTGCGTCTTTCATAGGCCCAAACAAATGAAAGTCGCAGGGACTCAAGTCCGGGCTGTAAGGCGGGTGTTTCAGAGTTTTCCATGAGATTTCGTCCAATTTTTCGATCGTTCGCTTTGCCGTATGGGGTCTCGCGTTGTCTTGCAGAAGGATGACGTTCCTGATCGGTTTTCCTCGTCTTTTCGATCGGTATGAGGCCTTGACCTGATCAAGCAGTCCACAGTAATATTCTGCATTGATCGTAACGTCGATCATGAAGAAAGTCGATAAGCAAAATGCCGTTAGCGTCCCAAAAAACAGTGATCATCACTTTACCAGCAGATGGTTGGCTTTTGGCTTTGATTGGAGCACCCTCCTCTGGTCGGCGCCACTGCATACTCGATCGTTTACTTTCTGGGGTGAAGTGATGTACCCAAGCCTCATCGCAGGTCACAATGGAATTCAAAAAAGTGTCTCCACTTACTTGGTAGCGCTCCAGATGTTGCTTGCAGATGGCTTCACGATTTCTTTTCTGTTCTTCTGTAAGAAGGCGCGGGACCCATCTAGCGGATACTTTTCGAAATCCAAGTGTATCCCTGATGATTTTTTGTACACTGCCGTAACTAATATTGAGTTCTGCAACGATTTCACCGATTTTGATGCGACGATCGGACTTTAACATTTTCTCAACAGCGCGAACGTTTGCATCCGTCAAACTTGTCCGGGAGCGTCGAGGATGGGCCGCATTTTCCACGTTTTTCCTTCCCGTGGAGAATGTTTTATGCCAATAAAATACTCTGGGTTGCGATAAAGTATTTTCCCTGAACTGTTGTCGCAATCTCTCCAAAATTTCCGATGGCCGAACCCCTTCTACTGCCAGAAATCGAATGATGATGCGTTGCGCAACGGACGGGTGAACCCGTTTCTCGCTCATCTTGCTTCGGACTGCTGTATTCACTGGATAATGCCATGAAGTTGGCTAGTTGTTGCTTATAGTACTACTAACACCACCTACAAATATTAACGCGAAATTCAAACTCTAGTGGGCATGGTAATAAAATTCTCGTTTATATTTGATGGACCCTCGTAGTTGGGTGTTTTGTAACGAATTTTTCACCCCGCATATACATAGATGAGGCAATGCGAAAATGTCTGCGGCCAGCCGCAATTTGCTGGTTAAGAACAGTGTGTAGCGTAGACGCTCTGTTATGTTACTCTAGGATGCTTCCTGTTCGTGAAGAGATTTATTTTCTGTTAAATAGCATTGCATGAATAGAAAATGGTCAAGTACGAGTTTTTTCACTGTATGTAAAGGTAGTAAGACAATATTGATATATATTGGTCAAATAAAAAAAAATATTTTTTATCGAATTTATGTTTTATGTAGGAGAGTGTAGTGTTTACACAGCATTAAACTGATAGAAAGTCGTTTTTCAAAAGTGTTTTTACTGAAAAGTGAGCTGTGGAGATGGTGTGGAAAAACTGAAAATAATACAAGTAGAAAAGGTGGTTCAAAAAATCATCTTTTTATAGGATAAAACTTGAAAATTGGACATATGATTTGGACATTAATGTTTGTTGTGAATAACGAATTTGTAAAATGCATAATGAACAGTTTTTAATTTTGAAAACTAGTAATGTATTTGGTTCGACGTGGCAAAATAAATTTTCAGTTGAAAAAAGTTTTTAAAGTTTTTAATACATTTGGCTTAAAGCTCAATGGCGTTCATATATTTAGTCATTAGAAGCAAAAGATGGGAAAATTAGTTTAGGAAAAATGATATTTTTTATGCTGAAATAATCAATTATTTCGCTGTGTATACATAATATGAAAGAATGAATATCAAAAATGTTAGTGTACACGCTTTTGAGAATTAGTTTTTGCGCTTGTTACCTAATTTTAGAGACGTACTTTTTTAAGGATCATTAATTCATAGTACACTTGTCTTTCTCCTCCCCAATTACATCCTCTCTCTGTCTTGACGACAATGCTCAAGCACATTTCGTGGTTTTTATAGGAACATATTTTTGTACGAAGATCAAATTTTATTTGCTTTACCAAAAATTAAGCTCATGATATATAACTTCCGTTTTCGCTGACCCAAATTTTGATGCTACGAGCTGTCACTGATACTTTGGTATCTATACCAACAGTGTATCAGTTGTCTTAGTGTGATTTAGGTCGTCCATATTTAAACAGCAGGTACACTCAACAACATGGCCCCCATAGCCATTAGACAATTTTACTGATAGATGTTCGGCTGATATGTTTCTGTTTTTGTGATTGTGTTTGCTTTTGAAGTTGTTTTTTGTTTGTTTGCTTGTTTATCATCATCGTGTCGTGTTCTCATCTAGTTTTTGTAGGCTTTTGAGTATTCTTCTACAAGTTTTTGCCCTTGCTACTTTCAGAGGACGAGCAGGAATCAAAAATTGAAGAATAACTGACAAAAACGTACAAAAAATGCACAAAAAGACAACACGCTGAAGATAAACAAACAAACAAAAAACACCCCCAAAAATGGAAACAAAAATACCAGGCAGACATCAATGAGTAAAATTGTCTAACGGCTATGGGGGCACGTAGTCGAGTTTTATCTTAATCAGCTCAGCTACTATGCCGTCGGCTCCAGAGGCTTCGTTAAATTTCGGCCGTTTTATGTCTATACTTGGTGGCGGCAGCATAAAATCTTCTTCTTGCATTGGTGGAGTCTCCAATTCTTCGTTGAGCTGAGCGTTTAGCAATTCACTGAAGTGCACTCCTCATCGCTCCAGGATGCTTTCAGAATCGGTAACCAGATTGCCCTCTTTTTACTTACAGTCCTTAACTTTAGATTGCACTACAGTCTTATTTAAATTTGCGAGAAATTCCCGAATCGTTCAACCGTTTTTGTTTGCGTGGTCGTAGTTGTGGTACCAGTTCGGTTACGAGGCTTGTTGAATTTTTGAAAATCGCGTCAGATAGCTTATAGGGTAGGAGCTATCGTTCTTTCGCAAACCTTAATTGAAAGTGAACTATCCTGATCGTATTAGCCAACCTTTCTTTCAAGAAATATTGTTGTCCGCAGCCACAACGGTTAAGTTAAGATTAGACTTCCACCAGTTGAAATACGGCACCTGTATATTTCCACATATTACATGCTATTCACTCTATTCGACTTAGGGCCAGCTTGACCATAGGTCTTTTATACTGTATACATGAATTGAAAACAAAAACGCGAACAAAGGATGTATTCCTGGAGGATGCCAACATATATGCATGTAATTTGCATTGCTGGTTGAGGTTGAGTTTATGGTCATGATTCGCCTACTTGATAAATAACTTTTGATTAGCTGGTTAAGTCTCCCTAAAATGCCATGACTTTTAAACTTTTGCATTAACACCTAGTGATTAAGTGCCCCAAAAGCTTCTAGGCCTACGAAAAAAAGTCGCCACCTTAGTTCTCTTATCCTATTCATTATTGGTGAAATGTATTGCATCTAGTACCACCGTTCTTGTATTACTATGCTCTTGAAAGCCATACTGGTTCTCACTTAAGATTGAAAAAACTTTTTAATCACTTGCAGAGAACTCCTTCGAAGACTTTAACTTAACACACTAGTTACATTACAACTATTGGTCTGCAATTCGATGGATCTGCTGGATTATCCGCTTGAAAATAGACGTAAAGTTTAGAAACTTCGAGAAATTAGGATATTTTCTAGAGTGTCTAAAGTTCTCAATAAATTAATGCAATCAGTGCAATCGATTAGCTACCATTCGTCGTAATATTATAAGATCCAGGCAATACTTTAGTCTTAAGGCTTCCAATAATTGTTTTGCTGCAAGTGTATTGATGACACTAAAGTTGGTTCAATGTTTATTATGTGTGTTGCTGTAATAGTATGCTATGAGGAATTTATCTGAGACCCATCCGCTAAAAATTAATGTTGAGGTGTTCAGCTGTTTCCCGAGTAAAAGTAATTTTTATTTCATTTGCCGTAAGATGAAACTCTCCTCCTGGGGTGAAAATAATAAATAATAAAATATAATAAATCTTCTACTCGTCGTCGTAGCACTACAGCTTCTCTCGGAAATGCATCCAATAGTATCTGTCCGAAGGCCGGGTCCTCCGATCTCGAAATCCGAGTAGCGATGTGCTGTCTTCGTCGACAGAGTCGGACCAGCGTTTCCTCTTTAGGTATTTGATGTTCGTCCATTCACTGTACATGATCAGCCCATTGCAGCTTCCGCAGTTTGATGACTGCGGCGATCTCTAGATTGTCAAATATTTCATTCAACTTGTGGCTGCACCTTATTCGCCATTGGCCATTCTCTCGCCTCGCTCGAATCATTCGCCTAAGGACCCGTCTTTCGAAGGTGTTCAACATAATAACGGATGCTTGTGCATCTATAGCAAAACACAGGTTTTATTATTGATTTATAGACTTTGAGCTGTTTTTCTGTATATGCAGCTGGTCTTCAAATATGGTCAAAACGGAGTAAAAAGTTTTATTAGCGACCTGTATTCTTCGTTTTATTTCGTCAATTTTATTGCCTTTTGTTGTCAATTTTGCACCCAAGTAAATAAATTCGTCCCAATTATATAAAATCTTTTACTACTACTGTTGTTTCTGCTCATATTTGCCCCTTGTCTGCTCAACTGCAGCCTCTGCATTCAATAAAATCACATTCAATAGCTGTGAGTGCTCCAGGCGCCCAACATACATCTAATCGGTCGCAGTTTCCAGTTGCTTCTTCGATTGTAGCCAACAAACTGAACCAACAAACTATAAAAAAAATTGATCAGCATCTTTCTACTTCATTTAATCCAGGAACGAGTCAACTGTTGCGACGACCTCAATTAATTTGTGCTATTATTTATAATGCTGATTATCGCCTTTTCTTCAAATATTCAAAAGTTAAATTTTGTGGGACCGAATTTTAGCTATGCAGGGCTGTGATACTTATGGCAAACATGGTATGCAGTTTGGTAGATGGTTGAATTGAAGCAACAACGGCTCTGATGTTGTCTGCAAATCTAGACTAATTATGAATGAACTTCCTGGATTTCTGTTTCAAACAAAGTTTCTAATGGAGGCTATGTGCAGACTTTAGAGTGGTGTACACTGTAAGGAGATTCTGCCAGTTTGGTTTGAGCCACAGTTTGGCCATGACTTTTCTTGATTTTTGCTTGTACTGGCTGGGTATGATGTGGTCGCCGTTTTGTTTGGTGAACGATGCATTGTACTCATATGTATGCTTGAGCGGTTGATATCGATTAGGAACAGCCCCTGGACACGGACGGTATAACTTTCCACCATTAGCCCCTTCAATCCTCTCGCGCACAAAGCATGTTAAAGTTGCCTTTCCGCCATTTCGACCTAATTGTCAAATTGGAGGGGAACTACTTGGATTTGATCAGATTTGACCATCCCCTTCAATGTAAATCTTATGGGCATGTCCACTCCATTTCTACTACCTCACTGATTAGGAATATAAATTAGGAAGACTATTGGCTGGTCGTCGTACGAACGATGTATTTACAGTCATTTCCACAAGACCGTATACCTCACAAAATAAAAACAAAATGTTACAAGTAAGAAATTTTATTTTTTATTGAAGGTAAATACAAAATACATTTTCGCAATTATATTTAATACACGGTCCAATCGCCGTCACTATTGATTATTGACTGGCATCTTCGGTGACAACTTTCGGCCAATTTTTCCGCGTAGTCTGTCGATTAGTTCTTCCAAATTTTTTGTAACGTTCGCCTTAAATGTGCTGCTCCTTTTATTTGCTTTCCTTGAAGCTTCTGCTTCATTAATCCCCAAACATTTTCAATAGGATTGGCATCCGGCGATTGCGAACGAGTACTTGAATGTTATTTTCTTCTTTCCAGCGTGTACACAACCGGCTTTTATGTTTGGGATCGTTATCTTCTTGTAGAAACCAATCGGTGTTGTCGTTACCATATAGCATCCTAGCAGACTTCAATAATCCTTTCTTGTACGAAATGATCATCCTTTCAGCAGTAAGAATTCCGGTAAACGTTATTAATTTTCCGAAACCGCGTGCAGTAAAGCATCCATAAACATGGACCTTCACAGGGTGTTTAACGGTTCGGTTCACGTAAGCTTCTCCTTTTTGTAACCACACTCGTCTCCTGTACGCATTTACAGCAAAACTTGATTCATCCGTAAAGATCACGTTATCCCAATCACGATCGATGTTTTCCTTAGCCCACTCTACACGTATTCGCTTGTGGTTTTCGGTAAGTAATGGTTTCAACAAGGCATAACTGGTTTTGATGTTTTCCTCTTGTAATCTTCGCCGCAACGTATTCAAGGACACGTAAATATTCTTCTTCGATAACATTTCATTTGCCTGCTCTAAGGTAACGGACGGATTTTTCTTAAAAATATCAATGATGGCCTTATCCTGGGTTTTTGAAGTGCTTCGGGTTTTACCCCTACCAGGAAGATCGTCTACATTTCCAGTATCTTTAAAACGCTTTATCCACTCATTCACAAACTTTCCGGCCGATGCAGGTGTCATTTTTGGTCCTTTCGGATGACTTACTAAAAACACAGCTTCGAATCGTTTTTTGTAAATCGCACTAATTTCACTTTACGTCTTATCACTCTCCTACTTGAACTTATAATGACCAAATTTATACAATGCGAAAAAGAGGAAAAATGCAGGTAACTAAAAGTCCCCCACCACTCTTTGAGAAATGGTGCATTAAAAAGTTACAAAGTATACGCTCTTGTGGAAATGACTGTACTTGATAGATTGTTCACTATAACCATGTACACATACCAGGGTTGAAAGAAGATTGAGATCAAAACAGACGATGCGGCTTATGACAAGCTAAGTTACTTAATATTCATAATTTTTCTTTCTTTTTTTCACTAGTAAATTTTTTGGTAGGATCAGGCCGGCTCTGTCGCCCCTGCCGAGCCACCACTAGGTCTGATAGACTAATTATAAATAGTCGGATGGTGGCGGCACATAGACATCCTCTTTACTTATTTTAGTCTCCGGGGAAAATTGAGACCCAACTTAAATTTGATCTGTTTAAGTTAGAGTGATAGAATCCTGAAGAGAATTTAGTTATGTTTTGCACAAAAACATATTAACAGGAAATTAAAACGAAATTTAATATGTAAGTTACAGCTAAATTATACTGAATAGTCAGCAATATAAACTTTTTAACCGATATTATGCAACTCAAAGCAACTTTCTTTCAACAAAGTCGGGCAGTGTTAGTTTCAATTGGCTGTTATAATAATTCGAACCGAATAGTTTCAGTCGTTTCTCTTCCGATTCTTCATTGTTTACTATAAGTAAGACTGGGTCGGCGAGCTCAGGATGTGGTGACACTAAAATAGGATACATGCAGCATGTTGTTATGATTCCTAGAACATAAATCTAAAATTAGGAAAGAATAAAAACAAATGACTGAAGTTAAATACCATGATCTCCTTTCGAATGAATCTCCCCATTAATAATGTCCAAGCTTGGTAGGTCTGTCCCACCTAAATTCGTCAGGGTTGTTGTTAAAACTTTAATGTACGAGCTGATTAAGTCATCACGATGATTACGGAACACATCATCGTTCCATGAAGAATAAATAAAATAATTGAAATCTATTCCAGGTGAGCCGTAATAGCCTTCTTGGTAGTCAACCTATTGTAGAAACGTAATATTATGCCTTAAAATTTAAAAAAATTGTATCATTATGGAATTGAGTGTTTATAATCTTGGTACGGGGTATAAAAATAACGAAAGTGGTTTCAAGCTATTTAAAATGTAGCTACTTTATTTCAGTTATGAAATGAAACTAAAGACAAAAGAGTTTACTTTATAGATAAGACAACCAAAATGCTCTTTTCTTCTTTGCTTCTAGAAGTGTAATTCAAAACATACAGGAGCATAAAGAAGAATTAGGGAAATTATAATAAACAGCAAATAAAATGTTACTCTATATCGTAGGGGGCAGGGCGTTTTTCGTACTTCGATAGCATTTTCAAATCAACAGCCGGTTCAGACTAAATATTGACTGCTCTCTGAGGGGAAAATTTAGGGCCATTTGCTTCGTGTCAAAAATGTACATAAATGTCCTTGGACTTTATGTTTGCACGGTCAAATTGACAATTGACAGTCATTTATAGGTTCCATTCAGAGGGATGCACTTTTGTCGATTGTATCGCACGATAAATTCACAATGACCTGCAAATGCGTGCAATGCGAAGATTAATACAAGCTAACAAGCAAATGTTTTTAAAGAAGCAAACACTACGAGCTGCGCACTCATTAGATACTATCGCATTAATTATCAAGGAGTCGTTTGAAATCAAGCCACAGAAATGTGTGACACAAAGCAAAATATACTATGGGATACTTTGGTAGCAGCATTTGAACAAAAATAAATGATAATAAATTTTGAAAATACTTTTATCACATTTCTTCTTTTTTTTAAAAAAAAAGAAAGGATACACTTTTACCACACCTTGGACTAATCTTGACTTTGTCGTAAAATAAATAACAGTTTACACACTGTTTTTAAACTATTCAATTATCAAGAGATAAGTAGAGACACAGATATACCTCACAAAATTAACGAAAAGGCCTTAATATGCTAGACTCTAAGAATCTCGAATTGATATATTCATACGACAATAAGCAATAATGATATTTTTATATGACAATACAATGCTTAAACAAATATTTAAATATATTGATCTTTTCCTTAATATGGTGCATTGTATTATACTTAAAACACTCTTTATACGAGTTAGCATTTACTTACGAGCAACACATCTTCTATATTCCCTGATGGATCATGTTTGAACATAAAGTTGTTGACCCACAAATCTCCATGATTTAACACATTAAACCCTTTAGGATCTCTCGAAAAAACACGTATGAGTCTTTCGATGATATCCTTGCCAAAGGTTTTCAGCTTTTCAGCAAACTGAGATAAGTCTTTTTGGATAGCAACATATTTTGTACATGTATCCATAGTATTTTCATAAATATCATGTAGGGGAGTGCGGACTTCAGTTAAGTTTCCTGCAATATGGTACTTGAAGAGCTCAGGATCCTGCAAGCAAACATGCATATTTTGTAATAAGTTCTATGAAATGCTTTGAATGTAAAAGTTGTTACTTTCTCGTACAGTATTTTTGTAGTTGCATGCAACTTAGCTAGTTTCTCTAAAATTAAACTGCATTGTGATGTGTCCAAACCCTTTCGAACATCCATTATTTTGTAGCCCTTTTCTTTTAAGTCTTCGAGAACTATGATCCGATCATCAACGTATATGGCCCTGAAAGTACGAAATTATATCTATACGGTTGTTTCCAAATTAAAACATAAAAAATGCTACCTGGGCCCAAAATGAGTATTGTCGCCGATGCTTTGTAGAAGACTTTCGCAGGATTTCAGAATGTGCGTATACATCTGAGCCTCTCTTTCAAATATACTGAATTCACTTTCGATTTCTGCAAGAACCTCGCCCCCTAACCGAGATTTCACAATAACTGAAAGAGTTTTGAAATTTTCACTGGATTCTGGGATGTATTCGATTCGAACGCGAACTAGAGTGCTAGCAAAATGTTCTCCCTTCTTAGTGGCGGCCTCTTGTTCATACTTAATGATGTCGACTTCTCTTCCCCCCTCATATGATTTGAGAATTTTTCGAACGTATTCATTATCAAGCCATTCTAACCAAGTAATATCGTCGGTGATTTCGTCCGACATTTTGAATTATGATTCTAAATATGTAAATAAAATAATTATGAAAATATTATTAAAAAAGTCTTGCGCATCAGAACCGCTAGAAAACTAATTTTCGAAGAAATTATCTTTGAGGGATTTAAAAATGTGTGAAGACGTTATACGCTTCTTTGTAGTATCATATCAACCATATCTTACTCAAAGGAACAAATATCATTTTCTGACAGCATTTACTATAACACAAATGATGAAAATGTTCAGTGCTGCCAACATTTGTCCAACACAGCAGCAATAAATCTACCATAACATGCTCATGCTTAATCAATCTATCCTTTAAATTTCGTTTTCATCCGATGATATCATCGAAAGTTTCAGCAATTAAATTATGTCTGGGGTTGCCATCCGAAAAATTTCCAAAACTCGGAAAATTTAAATATCGGTTGTTTATTTTATTGTAAATGCTTTGCTTATGAATACAAAATGGAAGCATCTGTTGGTGCAATATTTACGAAATTGCAAATCATCTACTGCTTGAATTTTGCTAAATCGGAAGCTATAGGCCAAAAACCATTTTTTTTTCTCGGCGAATTTCAAAATGGCACCAATGCCACAGCATTGCCTGCATTTTAAAATCACTTCTATCAGACTTGGTCCTAGCTAATTCCAACATGTTCTGTCAATTTCATATTGATCGCATTAGCCCAAAGTCAGTTCTCGTGAACAGAAGTTTTGAGTGCTGAAAATAGAGTTAATTTGATCATGGGTTACCGTTCTTGTTTACCGCGGAATTTTGAAAATTTTTATTTGACATGGTGGGCAAAAGTCAAAATTTAACAATAATTTGAATTCATTTTCAAAAATCAAAAAAATTTCAGGAGGGTCGATGATTTGAAGGATTTTTTTTCAGGAGCCTGTTGTAGCTACAGAGTTGCCCGCACAATCTTGTAAAGTTTTAGTCTACATAAATACGCTCTGCAAATTTCACGATGATCCATTGTTTTTCTTAGAAGTTATGTCAAATCGAAATTTGAAAAAAATCCTTGCCTACTTTTAGGCAAACAGCGTCTACACAAGGCTCAAAATTTCCAATTCTTTATCATAAACAAACTAAAAACATAGTAAGTTCTCATTTCCAATATTTTGTTTTTACAAAAATTTACAGTGCTTGGAAATATAGAAGTACATGAAAATTCACCAAAATGCCCGCCGCCACCAAAAGGATTTTCTTCGAAAATTAATAAAAATGAGTGTGAATACCAAAGGTAAATAAAATTTAGTAAGATCCTGCCGTACAAGGTCTTCTCATCCAACTCTTTTTCGCCTTACCTTTTGGAAGTCATTGTATTAAAATATTTGGTTTAAAATTACATTCTCAAAAAAGGTATCAAAACATATTTCCAACACTAACGACGTTTCCTGAAAAATCATATTTTTTGATACTTATGTATCTTTTTCTTAGAAATAGCTTGAAAACGGTTGATGATTCTTTCTTTTCTGTGTTTCGTATATGTACTAAAATTATACCGAGGGGGCTAAAATTCTACCGTGGCATAATAGGGTTTTTTTTTCAAAGTCAAAAACAAAAATGGCAAACATTTAAAACGTCATAGCTAATTTAGATTTTTTTACATTCGCAACAGTGAAATGGCAATTGACTTCATAAAACAGCAAAACTCCCGTACACAGTAATCTCTCTCTCTCTCTCTCTTTTATATATATATATATATATATATATATATATATATATATATATATATATATATATATATATATATATATATATATATATATATATATATATATACATATGTATGTATATATATATAAATATATATATAAATATATATATATATATATATATATATATATATATATATATATATATATATATATATTTATATATATATTTATATATATGTATATATATATATATATATATATATATATATATATATATATATATATATATATATATATATATATATATATATATATATATATATATATATATATATATGGACCGATTTTAACGATGTTAAATTTGTCGAATTTGTCTCGGCCCCGAATAGCAGAATAGCTATTAAATCATCGGCAAAATTCATAAAAAAAGAAAAATTGTGAAGAAAATTCATTATCTCATACATTTTGGGTGAATGTTCATAGGTGAATGATGGACTTTTTGGAAAATGGCTTCCAAGCTTTACATCTGCATTGCTGAGAATGTTTGCTTCATGCGTGCTGTTAGAATGCATAACAGCGAATCACGTTGGGTGTGGCCCGACTTTGTGCCTCACAAATACAAGAGCGAAGAGAGACAGAACGTCAAACGGCTCAATTGGCAATGAGAAATCATCGAGCTTATCGTACAGAAGAAATGCTTTTTATAGGTCTGTTTCCGTACTCCATGATTGCAATGTATTGTAATGCATTGCCATGAAGTCGTTCCTGTATGCCCGTTGACTGGAATCTGAAAATTTCCCCTCTTTCATAAAATACCATGAAATTTTCGTTGGATCTGAGCTACTGAGAGCAACTGAAAGGTGTCAAACGGTGTGGCGCGAGTAAATATTTACAAATATGCGCGGCAAGCAACATATTTTTTGCGTAATATTGTTATAAAAGTCGAATATTTTTTTGGCGATACTTTATCATTGCTAACGATGATTTTATAACAGTGAACGAAAAAATAACGTACCTTATACGTACTGTATGCAAAAAGTACACATACCCTACATCAGTCTGTAATGTTTGCGTCAGTGGCGGCTCGTGTCTTTAAGACTCGGGGAAGCAGATATATTTTTGCATAGTTCTCCAGAATAAACAAGTAGGAATTTCAGCGCAGCAAATACATCAAAAGTTGCATTCAATTTCGAATTGTTTGACTCAGTGACCTTTCTACTCATTATGATAACCATTAATGTTTAAATGATGCAAGATTATAAATTACAATGCAAGATATTGCAAATTAGAACTATTTTTTTTTAAATTAAAAGTGAAAATTAGTAATCCTTGTCACCATGAATCTATAAAGTACTTTTATCTATTCAAATAGTCTAAGAGAAAAATATATCGCAGTAGATGTTCTATGGTGAAATTCAATTTTCAAGACAAAATGAATTAAACCTTCGGCAAACAACGTGAAAATAATTCCTCACCCATACAAGGTGGGGTTAGATTTACCTCATAAAGCATTTTATCTATTCTGTGTATACATATATTGAACAGAAAGTGCTCAAATATTTCTTTTATTCTTTGTATCAACAAGCAATAATAAAACACAAAGCATTTATTAAAAAAAAATACTTTCATAACTCTTCCATAAAATCAGTTTCATGTCTTTAAGATTTTGGGTTGAAATAACCTCACGTTGTATGCCGAACGTTAATACTCTTGTACTATTTAAGTGAAAAGCCACTATCTTTCTTTAATCATTCTACTACTAACTTACGCTCTTTCAGCACAAACAAACAAACAGACAAATAAGAAGAATTTCAATCTGCAGCAAACATTAAACTCTTGAACTCAGTAATAAATCCATTACAGAAACAAAACATACAAATTACATCTTATGTTAAACAACGAATTCATTACAGTATTCATACATACAAATAACATCCTAAACTCAGTCACCCAAAGCATACCAGCTCCAAGTTCTGTAGCAAAATAGAAACGAAACAGAGTAAGCTACAAATCGTGCTGCGTCCATTCACAAATATTTCTGGGCCATTTAGCGGCTGAATAAGCGAGGGGTTTTTGATTTTCTCTACTCAGGAAGACGCGGTGAGCTGAGTAGCGTCCGCGCTGCTATTCGGGAACATTCATTGCAAAGTGTTTACGACCATCGATTGCGTGATACTTGCAATGGGGTGTATGCACACATCATGGTACGTGCATTGAGGCAAGATCACTTTAGTGTTCAGTGTAGAATATTTCAATACGCTGCAATGGACTGAGCGTTCTGGCTTACAATGGTACGCGATGCTTGAGGTTTTCACTCAAACGCAAGATATCCGATCGCGTTGCAGTAAAACTACTTGTAAGGCATTTTGGCTGTGAGAACTATCTCGTGTGTGAGATGAATAGTGTTTTGAGTTTCGTAAATTTTTTTATTGATGTTGGATTCTAATTCATATAAAATCTTTTTATTTTCTTTGAATTTCAATATGTATTGTTGAGCTATTTTTCTTGTATAGGGAATATTTAGCACTGCTTCCTTTGCGTACAACGACGAGCCGCCCCTGGTTTGCGTACATGTAAACAACCGATATACCAAACGAAACAGACACGATGCAAATGTACGCTACGATTGAATACTGTACGGTACAATGTCCACAAACCTATTCCTCTACAATACGGTATGTGTACGCGTACACAACCCGTACACAAACGGTATACACTAAACGTACCGTAAGTTTAGTGTACTTTTGCGGTTCATTTATATGAAAAGAAAAAATACTTTAGAAATGAAAGCACTGAGTCAAAAATAAGAAAGTTCACAGGAGAGCATAATCAATTCATTTCAGCTACGGCATTATCACTTTTATCGGTAATTTTTTTATATGTGTAGTTTTTGTAGTGAATGTGTTTGCGTACGGGCATCATAAATATACGGTACAGCACATTAAGGGACGGTACGATAAGGTTTTATTTCGTTCACTGCTTTATAATCACTATTGTTCTTAAAACTGACACTTTTGGCTGATGCCATAAGAGCGTTTCTGTACTTCTCACGATTCAGAAAGATTCAGCTCAAAAACGCGATTGAAAATACGGGAACAGACCTTATACCAAAAGGTGCTTCAATGAAAGTAATCGACCCGAGTTCAATCTGTCCAACAAATAGTCTAACAGAAAGTGGTGCAATAATGCTGCGCGAATCATTTGCCTTGCGGCGAAGTGAATTACATTCATTTCAGTGTAATCAAAATACTTTTCATATCGATATTTGTACTTACTTTTTGAACTTAATTAACTTTGAGCTTAATAAAAAAACTGATCTTAATTCAGCTAATAAGTTAAAACAACATTTATTGAACCTGAAGCGTCACAAAGTTCGCCGGGTCAGCTAGTAAATGAATAAAAACACTAATTGTTCAAAGAAAAGTAGAGGAATCGTACAGGTTTTGAGTGCATATATCATCGCATGTGCTTCTTGACAAGATGACATCATCGATGTTAACTCATCGAAAATTACAGGAATATAAATATATTTGGGGTTGCCATTCGAAAAATTTAAACATAGGTTTCTTATTTTCATTTTAGATGTTTTCCATATGAATTTCTAATGGTAGCATTTGTTGGTACCAAAATACCAAAAATACTCCGTGATGGCAACCGTTAGCTAATACGAAAGCCAAAAGTATATCAAATGTGTTTCATATTAAGGCTGACCCACCCTGGGAACTCTGTTTCGATCCGATGACTGCATTGGAAGTTATAGGGGCATAAAGAATTTTAGGTTTGCCACTCGCAAAAGTTTTCAAATTTCCGAATTATTAGTATTTGTTGTTTATTGGTTCCACAGGATCATAACCATTTAAAAATTTAATAATAACATCGCTTACTAAAGAAATGACAAAAATTACAAACCTACCATAGCTGGCAGCTCCAACCTAATTTTCCAACCAGATTGTAGCCGAACGCGTTCTAGAGTAAAGGTAGAACTATAATGCAATTAAGTGAACTTAAGTGAGCGCTGAAACTGAACGAAAATTCACTCAATTGAAGTCGATCGGTTAATTTGCCCATAATAGAATTAAGTGAAGGTTCATGAAGCTGCCGTCAGAGTGGCGAATATGAATTTGAATTTGGAGGCATATGAGATGAACTGATGTGAGCGTTTACGCAATATATTTGAATAGATTTTTGCTGCAATTGAAATATAGTTGTCTTCATAGCCTGCTAGCTCTGTTGCAAGAAATCGTAGAAAATTGTAGCTGAGCTGAACCTCAGCACTTAGCTGTAGATTATTAGATCTATAAAGATGGACTTGGTGCAGGCTCTTAATTTGTGCTTATATTCAAATAAGTGTACGAAAGAAATGTTTTTTGAGCAATATTGGTATGCGACCGGAATATATTTAATCAACAAGGTCTTTACTGCTGAAGTTTAATATTCAATAGTGGACAGCTGAAGCATGGTGTGTGGTTATTCTTTGAATGAAAAAAGTTGTGAGACGGCATTTTAAGTAGTTTATGTACTTGTATTTTTAAAAGTAAGTAATTTAAAGATACAAGTAATTAAACTACTATATAATTTATTATTTCGTATGTTGTTCAACGCGTTTTTTCTTTGAAATTATGTTTGAAACTCATTATTCCTATCTCCTGTAAAAATAGCATTTAAGTGATCGACGAAAAAATATTTTAGATACCTGTTATTCTTTTTACAATGTCACGCAGAATCATATTCGAGATATCTAATTACTACTTCCTATATAGTAAACTGTTAATGAGCCGTTTGACAATAAAAGGTATGTTCGCGTACTACGATTAATTGCAATTAATTGCAATAAAGCCGTTTTTGCACTCCGTTTTACTGAAAACGGAAAATTTCCCCTTTTTCAGTAGGGTCTGAGCTACTTAAAAACACTGAAAACTGTCAAATGGTTTTTGGCCTATAATATTATGAAGAACGAATATTTTTGTGACGATAATTTATCACCGCTTAGGATGACTTTATTATCATTATTGTTCTCCTGGAAACCGACAACTGACACTTTTGTTTGTCAATTTTCAGGAAATGCAATGTGAGCGTTTTTGTACTTTTCATAAATGTCCCCCACCACATGATTCAGGAAAATTCAGTAAAATTCAGTGACTGAAAGTACGCGAACAGACCTAAAATATTCAAATATTTCACATACCTATTATTGCGTCTACAATACCGCATACGAACGATCATTACTTCTACCTCCTGCAAAAATACCAAACGATCCACGAAAACATATTCAAATATTTTACGTGCCTTTTATTGGTTTTAGTCGTTACGCAAACCTCTTGTCAAATTTACTTAATTGATGTACGGTCCCAGTCGTACGCCACTTAAGTGGCCCGAATTGAACGAAACTTAACGAAACGGCAGATAAGTACATTATGGGCATGCCGCTTGATTTCTATGCAACCGTACTGTCACTTAAGCTACTTAAAGCTCACTTAATTGCATTATAGTTCTACCTTAAGGCTCAGCCACTGTGTGGATTTCCTTCAAATCTAGTGACCAGATCGGAATTTATAGGGCAAAAAGTAATTTTTCTTTTTAGTGATTTTTCAAGATGGCACAACTGCCACAGGATTGCCCATACTTAACAATAACTTCTATAATATAGGGGCAAAAGTGTTAAAGATATTTGACTGGTAAGCAAAAATGTCTTACAACGCATAAACGCCAACAACTCTTGAAAATAATTTCAACATTATCGGATGACGCGCTTCGGAGAAAAACGTGAATGTAATTGGGTTGATATATGTATATACATATATAAATATTATATATATATATATATATATATATATATATATATATATATATATATATATATATATATATATATATATATATATATATATATATGTATATATATATATATATATATATATATATATATATATATATATATATATATATATATATATATATATATATATATATATATATATATATTAATACATATATATTTCGCTCTTTGGAAATTCGATCATTCGCAGAAACTTACATTAGAACCCGACCTGGCAACTCTTATTAAAGCACTTTTTGTGTTGTTAACAATCAAGCTACTAATCATAAAGCAAGCTAATGTGGCCTCTGTGAGACTGCATTCTATTTTGGCATGGTCTTAAACAGAGTCGAGTTTTCTAGATTTCGAATTTTATACTCGCATTTTTGATAGACATGAGCAGAATGATAGAGTCATCCTCGAAAATGGGCTTATTAATAGGCGTGTTTTTTTTGCTCCCCCTATCTGTAACAGAACAATGCAGACGCATTGGGAACAACAACAACTCCCCCTTTCCATAACAGCAGTTATTGTTGTTTCCAATGCATCTGCATTGTTCTGTTATGGATAAGGGGAGCAAAAAAACGCGCCTAATGTGTATGCCGATGGGTCGAAATAACAATAAAGTCGGCAATATCCCGGACCACTGTGGATTTTGTCAAATATTTGGAGATTGACTATGAACTTTCAAAATGAGGGAACTCGCTGCGCACCACGTAGCCAAAGCATGCAAATCATTCTGCAAAATGGAGCAGCTACTATCAGATTCTATCACTCTGAAAATTTTAAGATCATCAGCGTACAAAAGGCAGAGTGGGTTAAAGAGGGAAGGAATATCGTTAAAAAACGAAAAAAACAATAAAGGGCTAAGAATGGATCCTTGCGGGACTCCTGAAGTAGGAAAAAAGGGTGTAGAAGAGCAAGAGTTAACAGTAACAACACAAGAGCGATCACAAACGTAGGAAGAGAACCAAAAAAAGGACACCAGAGAGACGAGATCCTGTTAATTTTGACAGAAGAATATCATGTTTCACAGAATCGAAAGCCTTGGCAAAGTCTGTATATAGGACATCTACTTGCTTTTGCTGGTCGATTGTTGAAGCAACGGCATTTGTAAAAGACAATAAGTTTTTAAAAGCTGACTTAGTTTTGATGAATCCATGCTATTCACTGGCCAGCAATGGCTGGATAAAAGGATACACTTTATTGTAAACGACTCTTTCGAGCAGTGTTTTAAAACATTGCAAAAGGAATATGGGACGGTAATTAGAGATGGAAGAAATATCACCAGCTTTATGGATGGAAAATATGTTGGCGGATTTCCAAAGGGATGGAAAGGTACCTGTTGAGATGCTAAAGTTAAAAAGTATTGACAGAGGAACACACAAAGAAGATGAAAGTGCATTGGTGAAAAAATTCGGAATGCCGTCAGCACCGAAGCTAGCGCTTGCGTCGAGAGACAACATTCATGATTCGACTTCCAAAAGATTAGTAAAAAAAGCAGAAAGGGTTCAATCAGGCATGGGAAAATGGTCGATGGCGAAGAGTCACTGTGATGGAAGGTGAAAGAAGAGAAAAATTGAGCAAAGAGCTCAGAAGAATCTTTAGGTGAGGACGCATACTCATCATGAAGATACATAACAGAAGGGATGCCAGGGGAAGTTTTAAGGGATTTGATATAAAACCAAAAAGGCTTAGGATTGTCGGAAGCAATAGATTTTTAGGGAGATGTCGAGGCATTCGGCAGTGCAATTGATTGGGCTACCCTGAAATAGAGGCATTCGGAGCAACTATGCGGCTAACGAGCTGATAAGGCAATGCATTTTGCAGCTGAAGATCCCAGGTCTCTTCTCTGCAAGAAAACCGTTGTCATTGATCAAACTACCCATCAGGCAAAAATACATTTTGGAAGCTTAGAGGTTTTTGGTTGAAGAATCATCTTGCGCGAGCGTAAGAAAATATTTGCCCTCCATTCTTGCGCGTTGCATCAGGCAGCTGATAAGTTTAGTCTGCAGTGCTCTTCGCTTTGTTGTGACTATTCTTATAGGTCAATGTTCCATAGTTTATTAAAGAAACCAAACGGTTTTCTGATAACAGTGGCTAAGGGAGAGAATTGAATTCAAAATATTTTCATAATAAGTTAATTGTACATTCTTAGCCTAACCTGAAGTTTAATCAATAAAGAAAACTTAAAAACTAGCAGCTATACTATTTTGGCATGCTGGCAACTTTCGGTTTTACTTTTTTATATTTTTTCCGGCACAACTTTTGTTCATTATAAATTCATAGTATCATTCAGCCTGTCCAGCAACTTGGATTATCTAGGCAATAATATGCTAAAAATCTACCTTACATTAAAATTACGATCTAGCTTATGCCTAATTATAGTAAGCTTAGCCTAATTATTATTAAATCTTAATCTAGATCTCAAATCTAATCCCTACTGTTCATCGGGAGGGCTTATGTGTTCGAAAAGCGCATCCATAAGCTGCCACTGCAATGGTACATTCACGGAGCGCATAAAGGCTCATTAGAGCCACCTGTACGCCCAAGCGATATAATGAGTCCGGTCTCATGTATGTCTATTTGTCCGTAGAATTGCGTTCTTAATTCCACAATTTGGTCCATAAATAGCTTCAGTCCCTAATAAATGATAATGATAATAATGGGTTGTCGCTTCTGCGATGGCAGTCTTTGGGCAGATAATCCAAGATGGCGATTCATAAGTCAGGATAGGTCGAATGAGGGCCTGATTGATAGCAAATGGATTTAGCTTTGATGGCTTCGCTCATATTTTTGGCGAAAAGAAGTCAATTCCATTGAAGCTCAGATTTGGCAGTTTTGATTTTTCACGAACAAAAGAATTAAACTTTGTAAGTTCCTGGAAATCGATTGCGAGGTACTTAAGCGATGGAATAGGAGTAATCTTAGATGTTCCGAACAAGACAGCGAGTTTCTTGGTCTTGTTGCGAATAATTTGGAATCCTCGATACTTAAAAGAATTGGGAAATACGCTTACTGGGATTTAGTTTGATACCCCACACGTCAAAGTAACGACCTAGTCTTCTAAGTAGTGTTCCAGGCTCTTTGCTGCATTGAGCGGGTCTTGGCTCGACACTAATAAGATCGTATCATCGTTATATTGGAGGATTTAGACGTGGAGTTACCCCACTGGAATTGGAGGGTCAACTGTGAATATGGTATAAAAAATTGGTCTAGCCACAGAACCTTATGACACTCCTGCTATCACAGGGTCTCTGAGAGAATTTGCTCCATTAACGTTGACATAGAAAGCTTGTGGCGAGTCTTATTATATCTTTCAGGAATCCAAACTTGGTCATCGTAAATAGAAGGCCTGCCTGGCAGACATCTGAGGGAAAGTGATGTCCGTGATATCACAGCAGACCTCTATTGCACAAAATCTAAATACTTTCAAGCTAATCAATATATAATTATTATTTCTCCTCCAACATTTAACACATTTGTTATAATACAACAGTTACTATAAAATTTTGTTGACTAGTATTCCTTAAACTCTTCGTTTCCTGATTAGTAAAGACTAATCAATTATAGTTGACTGATAAGGTTGTTTCAATGAAATAATTTTCATTTTTTTAAGCGGTAAACGCTTTACTATATTTTGCACTAATAAAAATGAGCGAATCGCGAAATTGTAAAACTCAATCTTTATTCAAAATCGAATAAACCGCATGTGCCAATTTGTCACAATATACTCTGCATTAGATCTTGCGGATCGTACTTTGATAAAAATATAATTGATTTGATCTGTTACGAGTGTGAAATGGCCAGAGTTCAGTACCTAATTTGATTCAATCATGATTTGCCATTCATACTCAGATTGGAAACACGAGGAATGCTAGCATTTGACGTCGTACGCTATTTGATAATTTAGATTTTAATTTAGAAGAATTTCTTTTTCTTTACTGACATACAACATTTTTTTCCAATAAAAATTTCGCATGAAAAGTTCTCAAAATATCTATTGTGTATTGATTGCGCCAATAATATGATGAATCATTACTGATAACGTATAATCAATCTAATTTCAATTGATTTCAATTATTCTGAAAGCCTTATCGTTTGTTTGTAACAAACGAGTCTCATTCATTACGCAGTCAAGCTTTTGTCGAATTTCCTCATTCATATATTGCTATATTTACGAATCTATTCTTTACATGAATTTGTAAGTACTTATTATATTTAACACCCAACAAAGCGCGAAAAAAGTGTCGAATTTTTTATATCTGATATTGAGAAAGGAATGTGGAAAATGATGCAACTGTTCGCGAAATGGAAACAAAATTAATTACAATCAAGTTTTGGTTCAGTGTTTAAAATATTTTTTGCACAATAGTTGTTGTTGATTTGCTTATTATATATTATGTTAAAGGTAACAACCGTACACCTCTGTCGAAGAATTTAACGATGTCTACAAATATTCGATTGATAATCGTGCTTATTGTTCAAATTGTCGTAGATAACGCAAACAAAGAACCTGACAATAGCAACAAATGTTCTTTTTGAAAATCAGCAAACTGATAAAGATAATTATTTATAAACATTATCTCAATAGTAAAGCGGAGTATCATGGCAATCTTCAGCTAAGGGGTTCTATCACCTTGAGATTTTCAAAATATCGATTCTTTGATAGAACAATAAATAAATTGTTTATACAGGGTGGCTGTTGAATATTGCTACATGAAGAAACTCAAATAACTCTTTGTTGAATTCACATAATTTATTATTTCTTTTTTTATTTGAAAAGTAATACATTATTTTCAATTTCGCTATTGAGTTTCAAAAATAATTGAATTTAAACTACCTCCACATTCGGTGACGCATGTGCGACATTTTATCAAAAAATTATTCATTACTACCTAGATGGCTGCAACGGGAATCGCCTCAATTATCGTTCGAAGTGATTGCTTTAAATCATCCAGATTTGCTAGTTTTGTTTTGTCATCATCCTGCCTGTGATAATCACACAAGAAAAAAATCAGATGCAGGGGCAGGGGCTATGGACTTTTTGGAAATCAATTTATTGCCCAAGTCATGTGAGATGACAGCCCAAGTCATGTGAGATGTTGCACCATCTTGTTGAAACCACACAGAGTTGAAAGGGATTCTCTTTTGGCGTAGTTTTGGACAGAAAACTCTTTTAATATATTTATGTAACGGTCTTCGAAAAAGTAAGGCCTACCAATGCAGTTTGATGAAACTCAACAGTGTGACTCGAAGTGGATGCAATTCAGGTGCATGGGGTATCAGTAGATTAGAGCCACTCCATATTCGACAATTTCCTGTGTTAAAATTGCCATTTAGATCAAAATTGGCCTCGCCAGATTTAAAAATGCTAAGTTTTTCGTCCTTCTGGACCATTCGAATGATCTTTTGTCAAAATTAAAAACAAACCGCCAAGTTTACTGCCTTCAATTTGTTTGTCAATTGAATTTATAAGTAAATACATACATAAGTGTAAATCTTTACACTGAACTGTCTGCAGTGATTGTCTGTTGATACCCATTTGAGCAGCGAAGCTCATTTTCAAAACTCTAGAATTGGCTTGAATCGCAGCTACAGCTACTTTCTATAGTTTGTTGCGTCCGTACTGAATTATATCGACGATTTGGCTTTTTTGTGATTGTCCTTTGCTGGGAAAATTGTTGACGAGCCTCATTATAGTCTATCTGCTCGGAAAAGTGCTCCCAACGTGCGCCTAAATTATCTTTAAGCATAGTACTGAGTTCGATTTCACGTGAAATTTTCATACAAAATTTCACGTGAAATCTGTTTCGGCGAAAATTTAGCTTGAAAATAAGCAAGAGTGGCACTCTGTTCTTAGCATGAAAAGTTGCTTTGAAGTTGCTGTCGCTTTGAAAACGTAGGTGGCACTGAAACATGTCTCCAATCATTTCACGCCAATTTAGTTTGTGCAGTTCATTCTTTCGAGCTAAAAAGTGACATTTGGTGTTTCAATTTGAAAATGAAGCAGAGCAAATGTCTTTCCAATAAGAAAATCGATCGAAAAGTGAAATTCTTGACATTTTATCCGTCAGAAATGAGCAGTGTCTCTGCTTTTCTCCATTGCCAAAATTTTCGCTCGAAAGAATGACCAGATAATGGAGACATGTCAGAAATTTAGCTTCACGATTAACTCAGTACCAGCCTTTAGACGGAAATCACAGACTCAAATGCGTGAAGGCGATGTACAATTACTGAATGCCACTCATCACTTATGTGAACTATCATACCGAAATTACACGCTCGCAAAATGTTGGCGAGTTGGAAGTGTAAATGTCTCCTCGTCTATTCTCCCCTTTTTTTCATATGCCAAAACATGGAGGGAAGTAATTGCCCAAGTTGCTCGATGAACCGTTCGGGGAGAGTGTGAACTAGTTCGACTTCAACCTACCATGGATTACTTGGAACCTATCTGATGACGGTTTCACCTTAGCCCCAATATTCTCTCCTGGTAATCGTTTGTATGCCGAAGAATTTATAAACGCAATGCTTGTGTGCGGCCTATACCAAGTGAACAGCATTGTCAACAATCACGCAAAGTTATTGGATCTAGTTTTTACTGCCAATGACCCCTCATCTGAAGTCAAGTACTGTTTATCATCTCTTTGCTGCAATTCAGCAAATCATGCACCAATTGCTATCGTCTTCGAAATGAATATATCTCTAAATATTCCTTTACATAGCACACTACGTAAATTTAACTTTAAAAAAGTCGACCGACATGAACTAAATGGTCTCATTCTGAGGTGTAATTCTGCCCTGATAAGCATAAACATCCTATCTACATTTTCGTACTTTTGAGACATTCAATGATTTGTGTTTTTATGTGTACTGGAGATATACTATATTTATAGTGCATTTTTCAACATTGATTTAATCATACTTCCACAACAGATAGATTATTCAAATGTTGTAGAATGATGTTACAGAGTATTTAATTTTCGAATCCGGTGTTAACTCAAAAATGAAAAAAATGCAGATAGAGCGTTTATGTCTAGCAGGGCAGAATTGGTCACCTGTGATGTCAGAAATTGATTCTGACTTTTTGATTTTTGTAGAAATGAGGTATATTTACGTTCCAGGCTCTGGAATTTTATTAATTTCGAGAGATATCACGACGGGTACCCCATTCCTGTTAACTCAGACGTCATGGCTATTTCCGATCTACTATCAGCAATATTTTTGCCATTCATTTCCGTGCCGTAGACAATACGGTACCTTCTACTAACATTAATAACAATACTGACAACTCGGAAATGTTCACAACATCTTCTTTGGAAATGAAAGATTTGTATATTGACGAAGGTACCATTTTGGCGTTTTCTAGGAAGCTTGACAACAATTTCACATCAGGTTCTGATGGCATTCCTAATGCTATCTTAAAACGTATTTTCTCCCTTTCGCTTATTCTTGTGGACTTATTTAATCATTGTCTGTAGCTCGGTATTTTTTCCAGTTTTCGGAAATATGCAAACGTCACACCTATCCGTAAAAAAGGCAATAGAAATGTGGTAAGCTATTATCGTCCCATCGCAAAACTTTCTTCCATGTGTTGCTAATCTATTCGAAGCGATAATCAATAATGTTGTGGTGTTTCATAGCAAATCAATATTATCTTCTTTCTAACATGGTTTCGAAGTAGGACTACACGTAGACTGTATTTATACTGACTTCAAAAAGGCTTTTGACAGGCTGGATCATTCCATATTGTTGTGTAAGCTGTCTTATTTTAACTTTCCACAGCTATTTATTTCTTAGATAGCTTCTTATTTAGAATGTCGTAATCAATGTGTATCCTCAGGTTGCACCCTTTCATCAGAAATCGATGTCGTATCTGGTGTTCCTCAAGGAAGTTATGTAGACCCATTCACAGCGGCAGCACAGTGCCGAAATTACATCACACCATTGTGACTTTCCGAGACTTTCCGACGATCAGTTGGAAAGTTTTCCCAATATAAAATAGATTAACGACTACCGATTTGTTAAACCACAGTTAAGGAGGATAAATTCAAAATAACGAAAATTTAAACGTTGTCAAAAGTGTTCTACAGTGGCGCAAAAATGGTTCACATTGTATCTTATATTGCAGCTAGTATATTGGATGATGGATATACTAGTGTATCGCAAATGATGTAATTATAAAATGTTGAAATTTGCCCAAGCGAGCTGCATTTTAAAGAAATTTGAATTCTCAACAAATATTTACAGCCAATATTAGAGCCAAACAGGAAACAAAAGAGGCCAGGAAATTTAAAAGAGCTACTCAAAAAGACTCAGAAAACACCGTGGCAAAAATGGAAGACACCATGTACGGCCCATAAACCGCAGATTGAAGTTAATTAAGATAAATATTCGGTTTTGGACGCTGCACTATTTCTATCTTTTGCGTTTTTTTCGAAACTCCTTTTTTTCAAACTGGTGTACAAGATTTTTCAAGATCTATTCAACCGATTTTTACAAGACATATTTATAATAATTTTATTTAAGACGTGACGTGACGTGACGTGATTTTTACTAATGTTCGAAGAACATTAGTATTAAAATCGATTCGGGCAAAAATTCATATTTCCATATTTATATATATATATATATATATATATATATATATATATATATATATATATATATATATATATATATATATATATATATATATATATATATATATATATATATATATATATATATATATATATATATATATATATATATATATATATATATATATATATATATATATATATATATATATATATATATATATATATATATATATATATATATATATATATATATATATATCATCAAAAAATTTCAGTGAGATAATCTCGGGAACGCGCCATTCGCTTGAGCGGAAACTTTCAGGATACATTGGTGTATATGCAGAATAGGTCCAGGTCTCACTAAAAGTCAGTTGTTGTTAACCTTTTGGCACCGGCGGCCATTTAAGGGGGGAAATACATGTAAAATGGAAAAGAAATTGCTAATTTTAGATTGACTTAAAATATATATATTGTTTATTCAGAAAATTTTTAATATTAAATCCTCAAAGAACATATCTTATAGTAAATTAAAATATTTTTTTAATAACTTTTCAACACAAAATGGAGGCGATGCGAGCAAATGAAAAAAACACATCAAAAACAGCCTCGTACAACTTAACGCCTTTTCCGAGAAACTTGCAACGTTCAGAGAAAAAAAAATATGCTAATGAGATCTATAATTCCTAGGTGAACCAATAAAATTTAGAAAAAAAAACCAAATTTTTACATTAATATTAGATTAAAAAAAAAAATCGATTTTTTTCAAAAAAATCACGTTTTAAACATTGGTAAACTAATTATTTTTCCGAAATTACAAGAAAATGTAGGTTCAACGATGAGATAATACTCTTTTGTACATGTGATATAAATTTTAGCCTAATAGGTTCAATATTTTTTGAGATATCTTGTACGGAAATTGAAAAAGTACTACTTTGAAAAAAGCGCGTTTAAAGTTCTAAAGCTCCACCGACCTGGGGAACGCCGCGCTGTCTATAACTGGCTATAACTCGAGAACTAACACGAATATCGCTTCAAAACTTTTTTTGGTATATTTTAAGAGTATTTCGAACACTTTGATGCAATAAAAAAAAATCGTTTTTGTTTTAGCAGTTACATGTATCTCCCCCCTTAAGTGATATTTTTAATATACCTATTATTTCGTAACCAAATAATTTTCGCAACAATAAAGTTGACAAAATAAATTTCGAACGTGTTTTACATGTGAATCGGATAATGTTTTGGAATTTTTTAACCCCATGTGTGCACTGGGTGCCTAAAAAAGAACGGGAAAACTTGAACATTTTTAATTTGCGATAACTTTTGACAGAGCTATTCAATCATGACGAAATTTTCAGGACATATTTGCATTATTTTTAGCTTTGTAGATTTGAGTAGCTTTTAATGAACGTACGCCTGGTAACCCTTGCCCAATTTACCTATATTTTTAGCATCAAAAACTTCTGTTCACGGAAACTCACGATCCGATGAGCAGAATTAATTGAAATTTGCAGAATGTATTGGTCTTAAATAGGACCAGGTCTGATAGAAGTGATTTTGAAATGCAGGCAATTCTGTGCCAGTGGTGCCATCTTGAAAAATCACTAAAAAAGATAACTGCTTTTAGCCCTATAAATTCTGATTGAATCGTTCGATTTTGACGAAATTCACACAGTAGCTGGACCTTATCTAAAACCACGTTTGATAGAAATTTGGTTGACGAATTTGGTTGGAGCTGCCAGCTATGATAATTTTGGTGTCTTAAATTTGAAAAAAAAAATTTGGAAGTGAAAACATTCAAACCATCGAATATTCAAAAACATGTCCGTTTCTTACAATAAAACCAATCTGTTTACAAATCTTATGTTTTATCTACACGTTCAAAGTTAAACTTTGAAAATTTAATGTCGGACAAGAACGGTAACCTTTCCCAGTTAAGCTATATTTTTAGCATCAAAAACTTCTGTTCACGGGAACTCATGAACCAATAATCACATACAGCTGAAATTTACAGAATGCATTGGACTTAAGTAGGACTAGATCTGCTAGAAGCGATTTTGAATTGTGGGCAACTCTGTGCCAGTGGTGCCATCTTGAAAAATTACAAAGAAAAAAAACTGCTTTTTGCCGTATGAAATGTGAATTAGTTACCAGATTTTCATGAAATTGACACAGTAGCTGAACCTTACTCTAATCTCTGTTTGATAGAAATTTGGTTGAAAAATTTGATTGGTGCTGCCAGCTATGGTAATTTTTGTATCTTTGGTTTTGAAAATTCGCTCAGGAAAATAAAACTTTTCAGCCTATAACTTCCAGCCTATAACTTTTTAGCCTATAACTTCCAAATCATGTAACCTATTATAAATATTATTCAGGCCAAATTTAGTTGAAAAGCCACGATAGGGTGGCCAGCTATTGTTGGTTTTGTGTTTAATTGCAATATCTTTATTAAGCGGTTTTATCGTATAATTTTCAAATGGTAATGACATTCTAGTGACAATAAACACCAAATATTAAGTTTTCGATTATTTGAAAAAACTCGCTACAGGTAACCCTAAATTTCTTTATACTCCTATAAATTCGAATGTATTATAACAACGTGAAGCAGATGTTATATATTCTTGGTTTTGATACTGGCAGAAGGTGGCCAGCACGAGTCGGTTGTGCTACTTTTGTATCAATAAATGCTTACAGTTAGTATTCATACCGGAAACATTTACAATGAAAATAAATAACCAATATTTCAATTCCCAAAGTTTTTCAGTTCCCAAACCAACTTCAGTTACAGTGCTGCAGGCACTGAGCATTTTCTTCATTGATGTTATATGAGATGCTGCTTTCAAAATTATGTGAAATAAGCAACTGATAACGAATATAATTAACCCGTGTTTTGCTCTCATAAACGTTGAAATTCATGCCAGTGGTAATATCTGAAACCTTCCACCATATGAGTTATAATGCATTCTTAAGACGAAAGTAAAACGTGGCATTTGAAACAGTTTGGCCGTAATAAGCAGCACATGTGGTGGAATATGCACTCAAAACCTGCACGATTCTTCTACTGTTCTTCGAACATTAGTGTTTCTAGCGGTTCAGGTGCGCTAGAGTTTTTTTGATTAGGTGCAATGTTCGTAGGGTATAAATTACTTAAACTCAAAATTTGTCTACACTCAACCCGTTTTTCTCTCTGAACAAAAAAACAACTCGTCAAAACGAAATTTAAAGTGCATCATTTGAAGCTATAGTCTCTGTACCTGGTTTGCATGTCATTTTAACGAGTTTCGTCTTTGTTTTTGGACAAAAAAGGATTAGAAGATGGACTTTTGGATCCGTCCAAGATAAGGAGTGCGTACCCAAAGTCCAGGACTCCGAAAGCCTTAGAGCAACATAGCTTACGAGTATGTATATGTGTACAATTTATATCATTATGGAGTTTACTTTAAATTTTTGGAACGCACAAAAATAAATGAAATTAAGCTGGCGACATTGATTGCGGAAGTAATTGAAATATATTTTGTAATAATTAGGTATATGTTAGCATATGAACAAATTTAATCTAGAGTTTGATTGCAGAGTTAGCTTTTCGAGCAAGGTAGAAAAGGCTAGTCTACCCTTCGCATTAAATGTCATGTAATGTTTCAAATCACTCTACTAATAATTCAGAATGATAAAATTACATAACATTTGCTAGGACTCTATCCATATACCTAGAGTAAACATTCATTTCATCATATCAAATCTAACTACATATATTTAACTTTCAAAGCTATCAACATAAAAACACGATTCACAATAAAGCTTCAAATACTTTAAGACTTTAATTGATTTTCGAGTTGTGGTTACAAAACTGCAGTTTGTATGTTGGTAAATTTTACTGAGAGAAACTTCCATGGTTTTGCGTTATGGTACATTATGACGATAATGGGCAACAACGACATTCGTCTAATCATGGAGCAGCACTAAAGCCGTAGCTAGGTAGTCATGTAAATGTTAACGAAGATCTTTTTGTAATTAATATTACCGGAACATGAACATTGTTTACCTGAAAATTTTTCTCGACTCTTCTTTCTGTGGTCTTGTGACTCTTTAATTTAATACATACATGTTTCCTACTATTTCGCCTATGGTGTTTCGTACACATATTTTGCATCATTGGTTATATATATGATAAAACAGCCAGTATGGTTTCTATGATTTATAACTTGAAATATGCAGGTTATTTGGGATGAGTTCAAAAAACTATGGACGCGCATTGTATAAAGAATGGTGTGAAGAAAACTAGTATAAGAATCGCTTTGCCCAAAAATGCATACCCCGTTCCGAAGCTTGTTATTCTTTAGAAGCACTTTGGTTAGCTTCTACATGAGCTTCACTTGGAAGATATAACGAACCTTCGTTTAGGGCAAGATTGGGGCTGAAAAGACCACGAGAAGCCTAAGATCAGACATACATCAGCCGGAGTAGATACGGTACGTAGATATGGCCATCTATTTAAATAAGGCTCTCGTAAGCACAAGTTCTAGATGATACGATCAGTGCTGTCGTTGTATTCCGAATGTAGTATTTGTACTCCGTTTTTAGTTACCGTACTACTGTACTACCTTTACTTGCAAGGTACGCTCTTTTCATTGGGAACACTTTTCATACTCATACTATTTTCAAATACCAAATTTCAAATGTTGTTTGTTAGTACATGTCGAAACAAAATTTCGACGTGAACTTTTACGGCGTCCACTCTCTATTTCTAAGAAGAAGACTAAAAGAATTTAGTTTTGCTGCATATTGTCCTCCCGTAGACGTAGTGATGTGGCTTGAATCTTTATTTTTTTTTTACTTCACCATTGACTGTTTCTTTGTTTTGTTGCGTAAACTGTTTTTCCTGAAGTATTTCGGAAATTTGCAATGAATTTTGCAATAAAATGCTCGAATTTTCAGTTTGACTTCTACTTTTTGTTTGACAGGCAGCAACTTGTCTAAATAGCTCACGTCTTCAATTTCGTTTCCGCATTTTTTCAAGTCTATTAATTGTAATTTGGAAAGATTATTGTCACAGACTTGAAATAAAATGCTTTGATTTTCAGTTTTATGACACAAGTCATTTTTTCCATGACCAAGAACGCCGGTAATTATATTTTCTTGGAGCAAACACAGTTCTAACAAAGTACTGAAACGGTTGGTTTATCAGATAAATTTAAGGTAGATTTAGCTAGACGTTTAGTTTTGAAGTTAAATATGAATAGCAGTACGATTAATGATCCGAGGGTTAGCATAGAGTTGGATTTTGACGACTCTAGTTCAGGATCCAATTACGAAGCCACTCAAATTTATATTGAAAATCAAAGACGATGTCAAAAGTTTCGGAAAATTTAGCTAACGCAGTTTGATTGGCTTCAAGCAAAGGTTATTCCTTCTACATCAAGAGGTAGATATGAGAAATGATCCTTTTGTAAACATTGCCAAAAACTGCTAAGCAAAAATCTATTACATTTATTCCGAAATGAAAAAGTAAACCGCACAAAATTCGAGTTAGCCTTAAAAATCAACCAGAAACTCACAGTTGAGCAGCAATTGAATCATTCACTAAAAATCCAAAAGTATTAAAATGGTCGAGCTTAGAATAGTTGTTTGTTGAATATTTTAAATACAACAAATGTTTTTTAGAAAAGAATTTACCATTCACGTTAATCAAACCATTAATTTTGTTGATTAAAACAATTGCCCAAGATTCTGAAAATGTAAAATTGTTGAAGTCTGGGAAAACGAAGTTTACTGGTGTCACCAGTTTCATTTTAAAGATTGAATCGTGTTAGCAAATAGTCAAAGTTTTGTAAAAAAAAAATTTCCCTTTAACATTGACGAACCAACAGATACAAGTACAATCAAATGTGTGGTCCTAATTGTTCGATATTTTGACTTTAACTGGGGAGGCTCCAGCACATTGAAGTCTTGGCTCGCAATATTTATATTTTTTCCCACAGTTCTAAACGGCAAGCGGAATACACCAATTTGAAGAGAGCTTTAACGTTAAAATCCATAAAACACTAAAAGCATCTGCGACAAAGTGGCTTTGGTTTGAAAACGTTTCTAAAATTTTATCTCACCACCACTTTACATACCGGCAGCTTATAACAATAATTGAGCAAAAACTTGCCCAATGTGCTTGCCAGTTTTCTGGCTGTTCGGAAATTTGTGTTTAGGTGCAACGTATGCTTTGCATCGCATGTCGCATATACTTTGCCACGTAACCAGACTCATGACTGGTTGAACTTTTATTCATCCAGCACGTCTAAACTCATAGTCCCTGTTTGACTCGCAAAACATATTCGGTAGAATAGTAACTACATCATATATATATATACCTGTATATATATATATATATAATACAATCAAAACTATTATACTCCCTTTTAATGTAAAGTACTCCCTTAGGACTCCGAAATATACTCCTCTGAAAATTTTCAAGACGACAGCACTGGATACGATACGTAGATATGGCTTTGGCTACCATTTATGTAAGTAAGGTCCTCGTGAGCACAAGTTCTAGATGTCCAAAGACCAGATGGTTTTGTGGAGAGTTACCAGTTTTGTGGGACGCGGAGTTTGAAAAATTTTAAACTAAAGGGGTAAATATAGCATTGAATATATATATATATATATATATATATATATATATATATATATATATATATATAAATATATATATATATATATATATATATATATATATATATATATATATATATATATATATGTATATATATATATATATATATATATATATATATATATATATATATATATATATATATATATGTATATATATATATATATATATATATATATATATATATATATATCATTTGCAGTTTTTTAAAGTGTTTCAGTAAAGTTTTTCAGGAGGTTCGATAATTTAAAGGAAACTATTCACGTGCCTGCTCTAGCTACAGGGTTGCTCACACATTCATTAAACATCGCGCAATCTTATTTCTGGCAACTATTAATACATCTGCCAATTCCGTGGTGTTCTGATGTTTCTGTCAGTAGTTATCACAAATAGAAATTTATCTCTTTTTAGGCAGTTGGGGTGGAACAATTCCTCAGCGTTATTATAGCCGAGGTTAAAATACTAACAAGTTTCCTTCCGCATTCTTATTTTTTCTCAGAAAAAAAAATATTTGTTGCTAACAAACTTTGATAATATGGATAAATATAGATAATAATCTGAAAGCCTGGACCCATAAAGTGGCTATCAGAACTGATTTCAAGTAAAAGCAGGACAAAGATCCGAAACATTCATTGTTGTTAATTGAGGAATCGCTGCTTGTATGGTGTAAAGAATATACTTTTAGATCCTCTGCAGGATGTAACAAACCTTAGCCCATTTATGGGGTGTTTTAGACGACCAAATTTGAGAATAGGGGCATTTCACGTAAAGCGGACAACGAAAGAAAGTCTAGGTTCTGGATTTCGTTCATATTGTGCATAATGGTACTTCTAGAGAATATGAACGTGAATGCACAAGTTTTTGTTTCTATGAGGTTTGGTTGCCGAGTTATGGGCTTCTGAATAATTGACAAAATTGATGAAAGATTTTTTTTGGAAGCGGATTCTGAATTTCGAAACAAAATCTACATAGAAAATTAACTGTTCTTTTTAATTTTGAAATTAGATTTTGAGTCAGATTTTTCCTGTGTGAAACCGGAAGTAGACATTTCAACTCGTAGTTTGAATAATTTGGACCAGGTTAATTTTGTTTGGTTTTATATAACAAAAGAAAGACCATTTGAGAAAGCATTGATTTCATGGGCCCATACATTAAATCAACGGTGGAATGGAACATATGTTTCGTCGCCACTACATAATTTAGATCTTTGTTTACATACAAATGGTATATTGTGTGTCCAACTCACATAGTTGAGATCAGTTAGCTAATAATTTTTCTTCTTGTGCTTCCACTGAATAATTCATACATATTCACTACATAGTTTATCTCTTGATTTTTCATTATTTAAAAGTGTTTTATTACTTAAGCCCTTAAGTAAATAAATAAACTTGAAAACCTACATAAGAATACTCTTTTTCAGTGCTGAAAGCCAGAATAACACAAATAGAATTAACTCGCATATTCACCTCGTATCATTGACATCTAATCAGTCCCAATCAAAGAATCAACAATGCTAATAAAATATATTTCTGTTGACCCAGCTCAATCTTTGATTTGGTTTGACCAATTATATGTTTGCACTTTGTTTTGAAGCCTGCCATCTTATTTCATAGATAGGATATCATTTAGTACATAAATAGGATATCCTTTAGTATAAAAGCTAAATAAATATATTTCAGTTAAAATGCAAAAAGCGAAACTAGACCGTTTCGATCAAATCAAATACAACCCACATACTTTTGATCTTCTGCACTTTTTTAATTTGCATCAATTGAACCAAAACTTACACAACAGCTGAATTGCGAACTATGTTGATCTGTAGTTGCGATGCGATGTCCGTCCAAGCTTGGAAACTTATTGCTTTAACAATATGATCTCAATTAGCTGACAGCTGACCGTATTTGCACTATGTTAACCAACAGTTTATTTAACACCTTATAAAACCACCGAGCTAAAATCTGAGGATCGTTTTGTTTACGACGGAGCACTTTTTGTGTATTTCCGATTGTAATAGTTGAATGCGAATGGCAGGTAACATAAAAGTGAGGACGATGCTCCGCACCGTCAAAGTTCTTTCTTCCACGGAACAAAAGTCCACCGCTATCAGTACTATCTACAGCAATAAATACTCAATATTGTTGAATAAACTTAGGCGGGCTATACGTTTTCACTGACCGGAACGTATACTAGGTTCAGTGCAGTCGTACTTTACCGCTTCTGGAGCTAGATGTACACTAAACATAAATAAAACGACTAGCTTTTAACTGAAGTCACCCCGCATCTATCTATTATGTTAGTGGCTTAGCTTTCGGTGCAAAAAAAATATATGAAAGTTTGTGGTTATTGAACGTTTTGCTTATCAAAATGATTAATGAGAATGATCAAAAGCTTACAGATTTATTTAAGAGAAATGTTTCTGAAGAGTTTCTGTTCTGTTGTGAGTGAATGCTCTTCTCTCACCTCTGTAATATTTATGTTTATAAATTGACCGGAAAGAAAGTTTGATATGCCCTCTACACATTAAGTAGTATTAAGCCAATATGGCAAATGATTCAGAATTGAAAATATACATATATCAAAAATAATCATTCAATCCAAATCTAGTCAGAGTTCTATTTCCCAAAGTTGGCTATACTAATTTCACTTGCACATTTTGTTTGATTTGATATTTTTTCGGTTTTATATATGCATATTTCATTGAAAATATACCTGGTGCTACCTTCACTAAACTGATCGTATGCATCAATTTCAATTATTTCAATGAGCTCAATATCTAATTGAAAATATACCGATAACACTACCAATGCCTCCTAGAAGTACGGGCCGTAATGCAGAATGATGACGTCGCAGCAATAGGACAAAATGTCGCGAAAAACACACGTAGTCTTATGGGACGTCCGCGGGAAAATGTTAATTGTACGGGTTGTGTTAAAGTGAGTGAAATGAAAACAAAGTGGTATATGCGGAACAGTGCTAGTAAACAGCTAAAATACAAATTAATGCGGTGCGTACGGCATAATTGGAAAAATTCGCTACGAAATGTTTATCAGTTGTTGTTAGGTTATGTGAGGTTCCGTGTCGATTTACTATCGCGATACAATTGGTCGATACAAAATGAAAGTTATGACTAAATATTTTTATTACAACGCATCCACGCACAAAAAACTAACGTTTTATTCGTATTTTAGCTAAAAAACCTCAAGTGAAATCTCGGTGTGTGTCGGCAATGCCTCGTGGAAATGTCAAAATTCCCTATCACCATGACGTCACAGCGAGAACGATTACGTAGCCTGACGGCCCGTACTTCTAGGAGGCATTGTCTAACCTGAGATTGTGTAGTTGATCAGACTGGAAAGTTGGAAGAAATCGCATGGAACAGAAAGAGATGTGAGATAAAATTCGACAACTACATACTCAGGCTAGATTTTTCGTTGCTCAAATACGACTCACTCTCGCAACAAATACCAGCCCACTCTCAGGTTTGTTTGATAGATAATGCATTGCGTAAATGGAGGTGCAATTTCAAGGTCAAAGTGGTTTTTTGGGAAAATGGAAGGAGTTAGCACGCTGGTTAGGAACTACCTAACGTATACTTAGAAGCTAGAAGAAGCAGTTACTTCCTAGCCAGCTTACCAGCTCAGTATATGTAGGCTATATTACACTCATCTCCGAATGCAAATTCATTTGCGTTTCTCTAGACAAAACAATTCCAGAGTATTCCGGACCAAAACTCTAGTGATCTAATCTGAGATAATGTTGTTGATCAGACTGGAAAATTGGAAGAAATCACATGAAACAGAAAGAGATGCAAGATACGATTCGACAACTAGGTACATACTCTGGCTTGATTTTTCGCTGCTCACATACAGCTCACTCTCGCGAAAAATTCCAGCCCACTCTCAGATTGCTTTGACAGATAATGCATTGCGTAAATGGAAGCACAATTACAAGGTCAAAGTGTTTTTTTCTGGAAAATAGAAAGAGTTGGTACGCTGGTTAGGAACTAATTTCTTACGCTGTGGCTATAGTCCCATTAGAATCTCTCCACACAACATCTCTAGGAAGAGCAAAAGTGAGTACCTTGTAGGCTTACACCAGATTCTCCCTAAGAAGTTGATTCTCCTAACCTCGAACCATTTTTACAATTATATGTATAAAGAGAGGTAGTAGTGGTGATAGATAACTGGACTGAATCAACTGTAACGAAAAAAAATACTGTTTAGCACATTTTTACATGAAATATGGTCTATTTTTATTGTTCGAAGGCTGCAAGTCAGCTGCATAGGGTATTACAATACCCATTATAAATATTATGCTGAAGTAATAGCGTTGCAAGAAATACAAGTGATGGGACCGGTATTTTCGAAAAGGATAAATAAAACATATACCTACTTCGTTTGCAATAAATGCTGGTTTCCTAATAAGTAAGAAATTGAGGTCTATGATAGTGGACTCAACAGCCATAAGCTGTGTGTATGGGTTGGGAGAGAGGAACTTAGCACCTCTAAGCATTCAGACCAGAAAGACTCATTATACTCATACCCCCAACCATCCATAGTTTACCAGATTTCTTAACGAAATCCGGGACAGGGGCAAAATAGGCTAACTTCTGCAGACACCCAACATCATAGCCCAATGATTAATATCTCAGACTTGAAAACATTGTGCATCCACAGAATAAATGCTCTGCATCGTCGGCCTTTTCTAGGCAGGATAGACTTATATGGCATATGTGTCCGCGATTGTGTCCAATCAGTATGCCTGACATGGCTCTGTAAACTTTCCTGCCCTTGTTGGTAACTCTTGGTGAATCCTGCTCGCGTATGGTTGGACTTTGAACGGAAGACCTTACGTCAGAATACATCAATCTTTTTTTGTGAGCATCAACTACCCACTTCCTAAAATTGGCTTATGCAGATGCGGTCACCATCCAAAAGCATCGCGAGAATTAGAGAGATCTTACATATGGAATCTCTAATATAGCAGTGCTCTACATCGCTGTTTCCTACCCATAGAACAAGCTGAGTTAGTTTATGGCCAGAGCTCACCTTCACACTCTGATTTTGAATTTCGAGAGAAGGCAGATTGAGAAGCGCATTAAGATGGTACCACAGATTCCCAGGCGCATGGTCCTTTGCAGCTTGTATAACTTCTTACAATAGCTTCAGAATTTTTCACCACACCATGGATGGGCACAAGAACATAAACCTTATGACTGTTACGTAGATTCACATAACTCCATTAGGCTTCAGACCCCATATGACGGCAGAAGCTCTCTTGCACTGCCCAAAACAATTTAAAGCTCCAGTAAGCTTCACGCACATATGCCTCTTGCAGATACGTGTTTTGTCTAATATTACTCCTCGATATTTGACTTCATCTGAAAGTTGAAGAGTTGCATCCTTCATTAAACTGTCAATTAAGTCCAATTTACATTGTCTATTTGTACATACCACATTTAGATCATTACTGATTGCTGGTGGGGTCACGTTACCAGCATAAGCCTGGTCTAATAACCGTTCTTGTTGCAGTTTGTTTAACAGTGAGCCAAGTACTATACCACACAGGAGCGGTGGTAGGACACTCCCTTGAAGGCATCCATTTGTCGCTTCCAGTCTCAAGTAACAGTCGGCTCAGTAGTTTGACTACGACGACGTCCACGCTCCGAAGATTCGCATCATGACATAGCTTCCCAAAGGGTACGCAGTCAAAGCTCCCTTCAATGTCCATAAATATCCCCTTTGCACACTCAGCATTTGAGATCTTTGCCTAAACTCTGGAAACTAGAGAGGAGAAAAGGATGCAAGAAACCCCTATGTTTAAAGTCATTAGCCCCGCAGAAGTCAAGGAGTCTGGAAGTGTGTGCACCCCACCATAAGTTACAGTTTCTCCAATTCTGCTTCTGATGGGAGTAAAGAGTCAAAAGACAAGTAACCTGAGTCGACAGTCGTTCGTTTCAGCCTAACATTTTTCTGGTACTACAAGAGGGCTGCTGATAGGTGCAGGCCTAAAAACTGTCTAAATGTATATTATATTTATTTATCAACCAAGCAAGGTACAAGTAACATAAACAGTAAAAAAAGCAAAGTTGTAAATTACGAGTACATAGAAACAAAACGAAAAATTAAATAAAATAATTAACAAAATAAATCAATAATAAACTAATAAATAACAAATAAATAAAACATTGTCATATAGCTTAGGATTAAGGGTTGCGGATGGCTTGGAAAAGGGAAGATTTGAAGGATAATTTTGAGACTGTTGGAGAATACAGATTACTTATGCTATTGAATATCCTGCAGCATCTATTTATCGGCTCATTAGCTGCGTAAGTAGTGGAGTGTGGATATTCCTTAAGTAAACGGGAGGACCTGGTATATACAGGGTTATTCAACACCATTTTGCTATTCAGGAATTCAACTTTGATGACGCCTCTAAAGACGTCAAATGTGAAGCAGGCCGAAATCATCTTTCTTCTAGATGCAAGTGTTAATAAGTTTAGATGACCCAGTCGAAACTCATAAGGAGGAAGGGTATTAAAATCGTAAGGGCTGTATAGTTCTCTCAATGCGAAAAGTAAGAATTGCTTTTGTATGGACTCGAGCCTGCTACTGTGGGTTTCAAAAGCCGGATTCCAGCAAATGGAAGCATATTCGAGAATGGGGCGTACAAGAGAGGTATATAAGGATCTTGTGACCCACAGGTTACGAAATTCTTTGGCACGTCTTTTGATGAAGCCTAGCTGATTGTTCGCACGGGAAAGTATTTTATCATAATGCAAGGTGAAGCGGAGTCGCTCATCCAAGACAACACCAAGGTCGACAACGTTATCAACTCGAGCTAACAAATTATTCCCGAGGAAGTATGTGTTATGTGAGACGGTGCATTTTCGGGAGAAACTTATAACTTGGCACTTAGCAATGTTGAGAGAGAGCTTGTTTTCATTGCACCAATGGTCAAGTGAATCAAGTTTGGATTAGAGAAAGAGTGCATCGGATTTAGATTTAATGATATGATAGACTTTGAGATCGTCGGCATAAAGTAGATGAGGTATATTTGCTAGGGCGTCAGATAGGTCAGAAATAAATATATTAAAGAGAAGTGGGCCAAGATGGCTATCTTGTGGTACACCAGAGGTAGCAGAGATATTTTTCGATAAGAGTCCTTGAAATTTTACCAGCTGAGTTCGATTTCCAAGGTAAGAAGTCAGCCAGCTAAGAAAAGATCCACCAAGTCCGAATTTCAGTAGCTTTAGAATTAAGGTAGGCTGGTCAACTTTGTCAAAAGCTTTACTAAAGTCTGTATAGACTGCGTCAATTTGGTATCCTTTCTCCATTTTACATAGGACTTCTGAGGTTAGGACTGTCAAATTTGTGGTAGTTGAGCGACCTTTTCTAAAACCATGTTGTTGCTCGTTCAGACGGGAGTCAACAAGTGGAGAAAGTTTATCGTAGACAATCTTTTCAAAAAGTTTCGGAATAGAAGATAAGATGGCAATACCTCTATAATTTCCGATACAGCGTCTATCACCATTTTTGAATATGGGTGTGACATATGAAAGTTTCCAACGGGATGGGAAAACTCCAGACGAAAGTGATCTGTTGAAAAAGATATGAAAGGGAGTTATAAGCTGCTCTACACATTTGCGCAAGAAAGTTGGAGGAAGAAGATCTGGCCCAGGACCTTTGTTGCAATCGAGTTCCGAAATAGCTTTACGTATTTCGTCACGTGTAATTTCTAAGTGGTGCCACCATAAATGTGGTGGCACCAAACAAATTAGAAACCAAACTTCTGGATGGGGGAAGCTAGTAGTTTTGCTAACTAATCGCTCAAGAGAAAATACAAAACCTTAGCATGCTGCAAGTTGTGGTATCAGTGGTATCGGTACTTGACCACCGAGAAACTATTCTGGTCAATTACGATCATGAGGTTGAAACCATCTTCACTAGTGGTGGGATTTTTCTTGAGATTGCTGTACTTTATAGTCCCGTGTTTCACATTGATGCCCAGATTCAGCTTACCGAAAAGCACTTTTTTCCTGGCAATGGCCGTTGTCGGACATGCAGCTGATGAAGTACTTGTCTTCCCGGAGTCTGCAGCCAGAAGAAATGCTATCAGCAAGTTCGAAATGGAATTTTCGACGGTGATGATCTGTGAGCTTCCATTACGACCAAGATTCTCTATTCTAAACATACATGAGGTTAAATCCTGCACAATCTGAGCTCCTGCCATACTGAGCATACCTAGCACCGGTAGATTTCCAGACTCAGTCTGGTTACCATCTGCAGAGATAAAATCATTAGGACTCATCCTCATATTAATTGTCAAGCACTCTTGGTGTAACATCTTGCGAGCCACAAACCATCTCTACCACGAAAAAAAGTTGCCTGTTTGAATTGTTATCACTTTACTATATGATTTTTCAATGCTCTCTTTATTAGCCAAAGGTTTTGCAACATTCCCATCTTTTTCATATTTTCATCAACTTTAAAGCGCCCTATGACAGTATAAAGTTATAGCTGGCTTGAAGAGAGAGTCTGATATCCAAACCAAACTGATTTGTTAGACAAGACTGTAAATAACGAATGTGTAAAGTCAGATCAATGCAATTGAATTCTTATGCTGATCATTCAGCATAAAAAATCTAAGACAAGGGGACTAAGTCATCAAAACCTTTTTCAGATTATCAAAACTATTCAATTTGATTACGAAAACCTAACTTCCTTCTGCACAAAACTATGGTCATGCCGGCTTTCATGTATTCGTTAAAGCTTAGGTACTACCTAGTCTAGCCATAAATTTAGTTCCATATAAAATAATGAGTAATTTCAAATTTAGAAAGCCTTTATTGCCTATTTAATTAATAAACAATAACATTCATTCAAAGTGCCCTTCTTTTGCATTGATATACTTCTTCAATCGATCTAGCTACTCGTCTGTTGTCGCACGCAAAGTTTCCAGAGATATCAATGCCGCTGCTGCTACTAAATAATGCTTCAGTAACTCAATGTTTGAATGAGGCTTCGAGCAGATTTTATGGTCTAAAACGTCCTATAGCCTGTAATCCAATGGGTTGAGGTCAGGACCAGAGGGCATATCTTCGAAGGCAATACAATCGGTTGAACTGTCCTTTAACCAACGTTGCGTGGTTTGCGAGTCCTGTTGAAATATCCATTGTTTATTAAAAAATAACGTTTGGATCAATGGCTTAACAACCGGCCCCAAAATATCCGTCTGATCTTTTGGTTTACCTTCTTGTTTACCAAAATAAAGTTTAGTGATCCCCTCATACGACACGCTTCACCAAACCAAAACCGACGCTGGGGGATGGTTTTTTTGCACCTTAGCAACCTTTTTCAAAAGCTTCTAAAGAGCTGTGTGCATATACCATATCATTTTGGCGGTTGAGCTTTTCTTTTACGGTGTAAACTTTTTCATCCATATGCCTAGTACTATACTCTTCCCGAAACGAATTCAACGGTCAAATCCCATACAAAAAGAGCTTTACTGACGAATTGAAAAGCTTTTGTTGTATGGGATTCGACCGTTGATTTCGTTTCGCGAAGAGTATAGTACTAGGCAATAAAGGGGATTTTCCGATAACTAGCTTTTGCGTGCTGCTGCCGCAATTTGTTCGCTGGTGTCTTTCTTATGTGGCGCAAAGCTGACACCAAGCGATATCCAGTAATTCATCGAAACGCGCCTAGCTTCAGATTTTGTTTTATGATGCGGGATATGGTCCAAGGTAGAATTTTCACCTCTCTCGACATGATTTTTCGGAGAGGATTTCTCTGAATTCACTCGGCAATGGCTTTGATCACTTTTGGTGTCCTTGATTCAAAATGGAGGCCGCTTCTGGGTCTATCATCGACCCAGTATTTTTTAGTCATACCGAGCGGTTTTAAAAAAATTTAAAATTTTGACTGGCGTTTTGTTACACTTGTTCAGCACTATTATCGCGACATAATTCTCTTTGACACCCCACTCCATGTTTTCAGACTTATGAGAGCAATTGAGGTACAGGGTTGCCAGGCTCGCTCTCGCTATATCCCCCAAAAATTGTTTTAAAGACCTTTTGGCATCGGTTTTGCGCGAAATTTTCGTATATAATTTAATTGAAATTAATATATAATTTAATATTTAAAAAATAACAAAAATTAAAAGCAAAACTAACGCTTATCTACAAAGAAGGTGCACTAGCAGATCCTTCAAATTATCGCCTAATAGCCGTGCAAAGTGTTATGAGTAAAGTATTTGAAAGAGTGATTCAATCACAAATATTACAGTTCCTTATTTCCAACACAATTTTAACACCAATGCAATATGGATTCTAAGAAAGTAGCAGCACATTGGCGGCTATGCTAAATGCAGTTCATTGCATAAATAATTAACTAGATCGAGGCACATTTGTAGCGGCGATATTTGTGGACCTTAAAAAGGCTTTTAACACTATCGGGCAAAGCCTCTTCCTCCAGAGGCTGGAAGTATATGGTATCCACCACAAAAGTTTAGCTCCAATAAAGGATTACCCTGGGGAATAGTCGTTTTGCGGCAAGATAGGTTGAACTTAATTTCGTATAAGTTCAGTACGCTGAATACGAGAATAATATCAGATTTGTCACATTGACTCTAGTTTGTGAGATAAAGACTATTAGCAACTTAACTGAAAAATATTCAAATAAAAAAGATATGTACATTTAAACATCTATATTTTTATTATCGGTTATATAACAATGATCAAAAAATTATTAATGCCTGCTTCTAAAACAAATAATTTAAAAAAAATATCAAACAACTTTTTCTGTAGGCTTTAGTTCGCAGACAAAGTAGTCATATTTGCGGACGATACACTACCTTTATGATCAGGAAAGGATGAATCGACTTTGGATCGCAGCTTAAATACGTAAATTTATCCAATTGGTTTTTGGTTTTTACAAATCATCCCGCAAAAACAATTCCAATTTAATCATAAATGTTCCACATGCCTAATGCATATTATTTCTGCAACACATTCAACAAATTAATCGATGCATCCGCATTTTTGGAGCACCATTGCAAAAATTAGACTCGTTCAAATATCTTGGATTACCTTTAGATATAGGTATAAGGAGATTAGTTCATTTCGCTAAATTTAAGAACCTCAAATTTCAGTGTTCAAAAATGTCGAGTTCTTGGCTGTGTTAAAGTTCGCGCTGCACTGAGCCATGTGGACGTCAAATGCATCCACTGCAATGGTGGGATTTCCAGAACGAACTTTTCTAATACCTTCGCACATGAAAATGCGATAAACGAAAATCTTTCTGGCATATTACTTGCTAAATTTTATGGTTGTATGGATTACATCAAGGAACGAACAAAGTTAGTGAAATTTCGTTCAAAATTTCATCTTCAATATATGTATAATTCAGTCAAATATTATTATTATTTTAATTTTAAAAAATCAACATAGTGGCTTCTTTTTTATTTGAAAAACATCCAATATTTTGGTTTGAAAAACTCCCAATATTCCCAAATTATGCGGCATAATTTTTTCCCCCTATTTTTCTCCCCCCGAACAGTAGAAAATATCACACTTTGGGGGGAAAATACCCCAATCTGGCAACCCTACTGAAGTATTAGTAGTAGATCGATACTTATATATGGCTTCATGAAACAAATGAGTATCATATGTTTTTCGATTACTGAAATATTTGAATTTAAATGTAGGGACAAAATGCATGGCTCGACTAGGTATAAAAAAAAATTGCTTGTAAAATTGCTAAGTTTTATCCGTGTGCAAGAGGAGGATGCTCTGATGGATAATTGGCCATACTAATAGAACGGTTCTGCTGCTTGTAAAACAACCAAACATACGAGTGATATCGTAACAGTTAGGGCACTGATAAAACCAGGTTCAACAGAGTTCAGTGGGCCATAAACTTTAATTTGGACTAACAAATAAATTGTCATCGAGAACTGTAACATATCAACAATGTTCAGTTCTTTATTATTGAAGCGATAGTTGAAATTTAAAGTAGTGGTTTTGCTGATTTAAATTTCGAAGATAAGAACTAAACCAGCGAATGTCATAGTCAATAAAGTCAGAAGCTTTGCTAAATTTAGCATATATAGTATCAGTTTTGTGCCCTTTTTCAATTTTACAAAGAATTTTTAAGGTATTTATCATGAATTTAGTAGTAGTTGCAATCCATTTTCTTAAATCTTGAGGCTGTTCTTTCAAAAGAGATTCTATTAGTGTTTTGAGTTTGTTCCAGAAAATTTTTTTCAAAATTTTTGGAATATCTGATAATAAAGCACCTTATCTTTCCGAATATGTCCCGAGATCATATTTAATACTTCGACGCAAAATATCCGGAGATAAAGCAAATATGCTACTGCAAACAAACGGCTGTACCTTATAGCCAAAAACATTCCCAATGCATTTGAAAGGTCCTCAAAAATCAACTGACAAACAGTTTGCCATTCAGTTTGTCATTCGAGCATTCGAGCCAAAACAAACAGTTTGCCATTCAGTTTGTCATTCGAGCATTCGAGCATTCATTCGAGCTCAAGCATTCAAAAAAAGCTCGAATGACAAACATTCTTGAATAATAGCACCCTTTTTAAAAATGCTGAACATTCACTATGCAACGCAACACAAGGTTCCTTTTTCGCTCAGAGATGGACAGAATTGAGGCTCTGACGCGCGCGAATTCGCTTAACCTCCAGCTTTGGCAACAACGTTAGATTGAATGTGATAAAGGACGTTGGACGGCTAAGCTAATTGGACTTATTGAGCCTTGGTTTAGCTGTAAACACGAAGAAGTGAAATTCTACCCTTGCCAATTGTTGACAGGACACGGTTACTTCAGAAAACACCTGAACAGAATGGGTAAGGTGGTCACATTGTACTGCCGGTACTATGTGACTGAACTCAATGATTCTCTATGAGCAGTCACTTCGTTAGTTTGAGGTGCACCATTGAGTCTACGCTCGGCCTGGTCACGGCTGAGACGATCATGATTGCAATGCTGCAAAATGAAGAAAACTGGAAAACTTTTTCAACATACATAAAGCGGGTGGAGGGTTACACTGAAAGCAAAAGTTGTGTTTGATTTAATATTATTGATAGTAATGCAACAACTCATTCACAATTGTCAAATGAACTGTGGTAAATGGTTCTTTCTACTATGCCAACATAGTTCCTTTGACCATACAAAAGTAGTTGACCCTACTGATAAGAAAAATATCGAAACGTTTAAGAATTTATCTCTTTTAATTGTTTGATAAGTACGAAAAATAATTGATCTATAGCAAAATAAGTATCAATTCATTTAACACTACAAAATATTGAACTATCAACAATTTTCATAGTAAGCGAACCACTCTACAATTGTTAAATTCAACAAAAATAATTTAAGAAAGCGGAATTTTTGGAATTGTTCTATGAATTCCGAAATGGTTTCAACATTTGGAAGTTTCTTTCTGCAATGTCTTGTGCTATAACCGAAAGGCCACATTTAGGATAGAATTCGAAAAATCTAGACGACACCAATCAGTTCCTTGACAATTGTTGACGAGTGAAATTGTGTTTATGATACTTTTCGGCTCGCAGATTATTACCAAATTGGATTAATAGCAGATAATTTGACTCAGGTTGGTTAATTTGCATTATATATCAGCAGTGTGTTAATTGGTTTTCCACATTCGAGAGACTGAGTGATTATTTTGAAACCCTTGCAGTTTTTAATACTATTGATAGATTTAGTTTGATTTTAATTTGGCGAATTAGTAAAGGTATTGCAGATAGTTAATCTTTGCTTTCTGGGAGGAAGAACTCAGAGATTTATGCAGCGACATATGGAAATTTTAAATAAAATTTCGCCAAATGCCCTGGAACGCAATAGTTTATGCCAAATGTGTATTTGTTTCCTTCATTCATGAGATATATTCTTGTTAAAATTATGAGTCTGCAGCTTAAAACTATTTTCTCCCCGTTACTGCTTAAACTGCACTATGAAGACTTTCGCGAACCGATGCAATCCTTCACGCATCGTTCCTCCAATACTTGGTTTTTAGATAGAAAGCCTTATGCCGTATTCTTTATATAAAAAGGATTTACACAAGATGGATCATTCCTACATTAAACCACGTCAGAAACTAATGTTGATTTAAATTTTTGAAACCCCAGAACATGTAATAATTTTTGACCTACTTATGTACCTCTGCCGCTATCTACGAATAAAAAGTACACCATAAAATTTAGGATCAAAGATTCACAATAGTTTTCTCTTGAAAGCAAAAATATGAGTGATTTTTTATCCACCTGTTGATTGTATACATATGGTTAGGTCAGCCGTTGCAGCCTTTATAGCCTTTCATTGTCTATGTTAGGAAGGAAAATTATTTCATTGGTCATTGCAACAGAATCAAGTATAAATTTCCAAACTTAATATCTATGGTTGATATTTGATTCAAGGTATTAGTTTTTGCTGTATATTCACTATTTATAGCCATCAAAGTCAGTGTGACCTACCGAGTAAGATTTTATACTCACACCTTCTCATTATACTTATAATATGATGTAGTGAATTATACACTCCTATAGTTTAAAACACAAAAAGAACAATTGAACAATCTACGAAGTATAAAAACAAAATAAACACAAAAACAATTATCGAACATTTGTGCGTTTATATATGTTTCATGAATTCGTATGTGATTTTAAAACTGCGCTCATATGTTCTGCCCATTTTTATGAGAATTGTCAATTGAATTGTATCTTTTTTCAAGATAAAAGAATATAAAACAAGATAAAAGTTTCAATTCAAACTGAAGGCATGCCATTTTTCATCTTATCCAGGTTTCGAACTCCGCAGGATTGCATTGCAATAGAACTACTAAAATAGTTTAAAAACATTTATTGTCTGTGTACAATTTGTTTATTGACAAACCATCCCAATAGTTCTATGATCATTTGTTGTTAAGTGAACACGTCCCCATTGTGCATAAAATCTAATTGTTGAGCAATTATTTTTGTCTGCCGAATATAGTTGTTGAATCACTCATTATTGTTAAGGCCCCATAAACCATAGTCATTTACTATTTCGTACTATGTATATTGTTGAAATACCATAGTTTGTGGTTGCTTCCTTTTTTGCACTACGGACGTTGTTTATCAACCATGCGTTGTAGTACATAAGATTATTCAACCATTTTCTTATGGCTATTTTAACTATAGCCCGTAGTTGACGCAATAATAACTAAGAAAAATTGTTAATTTGACCAAGATTTTTCTCTCAGTGTACAAACCCATGAGCTCTGGTAGTTTTTAAAGTTTTGGGTTACCGATAGGTAAGTCAGCATGACCGGGTTGAAGCAGTGCTTAGGCGGGTCCCGATTTAGAACAGAGTGGGCTTCTAGATGGTCTTTTTTTAGTGAGTCAAACCTCACATAGTCCGTGGTGATAGGTCACTCAGGGATCTGTTAAGTAGATTTTTTGGCCATCTTCACCAGGGAAAGAAAGCAGTTGTTAGCGATCGGGTACAACACTATCATCTATCTATTAACAGAAACGAATATTTACCAGAGGTATGGAAAACTGACGCGGTTATAATCATTAATAAATCGGGTAAAAATTTGTAAAATCATAAAGATTTTTTAGTCTGCTAATTAGCAGCTCCAAATTATTGGAAAAGTCTTATTTAAATTTGGTTCCAATGATCGGCAATGCCAGCCAGATTCCTGAGCACGAATTTGGATTCCGAAGACAATAAAGTATTATTCACCAAATTTATAGTTCATTCAAAGTGAGGTCTATGCTTCCAAAAAGCTTTCATGCGATCCTTTCATGTTACCATACTGATCGGACATACCAGGTTTGACATAAAGGCTTTGCAATTGCAAAATATCACGTGTATGCTTGAGCTTCTCAGGGGACTATTTTGAGACCTGTGCATTATAAAATATTTACTTCTGATCTTCCAGTAAGTGAGTTAACAACCACCGACATTTTTGCCGGCTATACCACTATCTTATGCAGCAACTCAGACCCAGATATGACAGCAAGCGCAAGTGCTTATCTCGCACATTGAAGAATGGCTTATGAAATAAGGTTCCTTGGCAAACTTCTTGAAAATATCATCCACTCACAGTTGATGTTTTCAATGAGCCTTTTAGAAGTACCCTTGAATCACCTGGCAGCTTAGATAGCTGAATCTCTAGAGTATTGACAAAATTAAACTGATTTCCTGTATTTTCGCTTGATCCAAATTTTGTTCCTATGGAAATTTAGCTAGAATTGCGATAAAGCTTTTGTGAAAGGTGGAACTTCATTACCAATTAATTTTAAGGCACAGAATAATAAAGAAAGTGGTATTTAGCTGGGCATGGCACCAAGGCATCAGCGTGATGTCAGGGTTGCGAACAGCATTATTGTCTGTCTTTTTCATTTTCATTCATTCAAATCGTTTATTTGAACAAAGTCAATATAAATCTGTTTAATTTACCGTTATTTACAATACATCCATCTAAATGACAAGCAACAACGTTTCCGATAGCCTTCAATTGTTCAATTGGTGAATTTTATAATAAAGTTGGCTCTACAAATCTGAATATGGAAGAGATCATTAGACCTTGTACTCTTGCTGGTACCCTAAGTGAGATTTCCTGCAAGATATCTGGAGCTTCAACGACCCCGTTAACTATGTTCAGCAAAAACAACGCACCATAGCAACATCTACGAGCCTTAAGTGTATACATTTTTAAGAGGGACAATGTGCTGGGTTACTCAATAGCCCAGTGAAATCCGACATAAAAATGGCGAAACTTCGGAAAAATTAGGGGAAAGCTGAATTTTGGTGTGAGCCTTGAACAAAATGTCAAAAGTCTCCATCGATCCGAGTGCTGCGTCACTCTTTATACGGGGTCAAAGGTCACCAAAAGTGACCTTTCCTAAATATCTCAGTAACGGTCACGTCTTCAGAAAAACAATGTGCGACGAATTTGTAGCTTAAAAAATTTCCAATAAAAAAAATTTGTAGCTTTTTCCTGTAACCATAGCCGTTTTTGAGATATATTGATCTAAACATTTGTTACTAACAGCACCCTCATTATCATCGGCATGTAGGTATTATCCGATTTTGATTACGACTTGGCATGTTTGTGAGTTTGTTTTTCTATGTTTAAGAGGCGCGTAAAAAAAATATGTACACATACTTGTCTACCAGACTCCAGGGTAGGTGGAAAAGTGTACTCCGAAAAGTTGCCACCACCCCCCGCCCCCCTTTGCCATAAAACTTGTAGGGACATCTGTTCGCTACTCTCTTCTCCGAAAAAAACTGTATTGTGGCATAATTTATGGGATATTCCACGAAAAAGCAGGACAAAACAACAAAATTGCAGGTGAAAATAGGTTTTGTGACATATCATGGGCCTAGGAGCATGAAAAAGCAAGATAATATCATGGCATGATTCCGTAAACGCTCATTCGTGACATTATACGAGCTCAATCCGATGCAGATTATCCCCGAATAATCAGTTTTTTTTACCAATCCTGTGATGACTGCGTAGCGCCATAGTTATGTGACCTTGCCCTGATCATGGGATAAGACGGTATGGAAAAAAACTAAAAAAACTGGGTATTTCGAGGTGGATCGTTTGTGGGGGTGGGTAGGTTATGGGAAGGGTGTGGATGTAGGGCTGGTCCTGCGATGTCAAGAATAGGCAATTAATAGGATAAAAAGTGATTCTATCTTGTTTAACAGTGGGCAAAGAGTAGGCAACGAGCTCATTTCTGAAAATTTGGGATGGGTGCTCAGCGATACCTTTTTATGGCAAAGGGAGAGGGGGGAACTTTTCGGAGCACACTTTTCCACCTACCCTGGAGTCTGGTAGATAAGTTTATTTATATGTTTTTTGTATGCGCCTCTTAAATATAGACAAACAAACTCACAAACATGTCAAGTCGTAATCAAAATCGGATAATATTAACATGCTGTGAGAAAGAGGATGCTGTTAGTAACAAATGTTTAGATCAATATATCTCAAAAACGGTTATGGTTACAGGAAAAAGCTACAAACCTTTTTTGTTGGAAATTTTTTAAGCTACAAATTCGTCGTACATTGTTTTTCTGAAGACGTGACCGTTACTGAGATATTTAGGAAAGGTCACTTTTGGTGACCTTTGACCCCGTATAAAAGCGACGCAGCACTCGGATCGATGGGGACTTTTGACATTTTGTTTAACACGCCAGTACCAAGGCTCACACAAAAATTCAGCTTGCCCCTAATTTTTCCGAAGCACCATGTTAGCTTTCCCCGGACTACAATGGCCTCAGTTTAGATGTAAAGTTTATACGCAATATAACGTAAATATTTTCGTTGAACCTTTTCGATTGACAGGGAATACATATTTTACTTATGTTCGAAGAACATTAGTATTAAACTCGCTTCGCGAAAATTCGTCATATATATATATATATATATATATATATATATATATATATATATATATATATATATATATATATATATATATATATATATATATATATCTATATATATATATATATATATATATATATATATATATATATATATATATATATATATATATATATATATATATATATATATATATATCAGCAAAATGATTAAGAGAGATAATCTCTAGAGTGACCGATCCGATTGAGCTGAAATTTTCGGAGAACATAGATGTACATAACAGGTAGGTCCATAATTCAGATATCTTAAACCTTTTGGCGGCGGCGGACATTTTAGTGAGTTTTCAGGTACTTCTATATTTCCAAGCAGTGTAAATTTTTGTTAAAAAAAAGTTCTAGGAATGAAAACTTATTATGTTCTTAGTTTGCTTATGATAAAGAAATGGAAATGTTGAGCCTGGTCTAGGCGCTGAGTGCCTAAAAGTTGGCAAGGATTTTTTTCAAATTTCGATTTGTCATAACTTCTAAGAAGAAAAATGAACCATTGTAAAATTTGCAGAGCGTATTGAAATAAACAAAAATTTAATACAGATGGACTTTCAAGATTGTGCGGGCAACTCTGTAGCTACAGCAGGCTCCTGAAAAAAAACCTTCAAATGATCGAGTGTCCTGAAAAATTTTTGATTTTTAGAAATAATTTAAAATGTATGATAAATTTTGACTTTGGTCCACCAATTCAAATAAAAATTTCCAAAATTCCGCGGTAAACAAGAACGGCAATCCGTGATCAAATTACCCCTATTTTCAGCACTCAAAACTTCTGTTCACGAGAACTGACGGTCGGATAATGCGATCGATATGAAATTTACAGGACATGTTGGAATTTGCTAGGACTAGGTCTGATAAAAGTGATTTTGAAATACAGGCAACACTGTGGCAGTGCTGCCATTTGGAAAAATCGCTGAGAAAAAAAACTAGTTTTTGGCCTATAGCTTCCGATTTAGCCACCATATTTTAACAAAATTCACGCAGTAGGTGAACCTTACCCTAAGATAGATTTTATAGAAATTTGGTTGAAAAATTAGTATAGGGTCGCCAGCTATGGCAATTTTCGTCTCGTAAATATTGTAAATATGCTCAGGTTTTTGCCCTATAACTTTCGATGCGGTAATTCATGTGATAAGTGGATCTCGCTGCGTTTCTAATTCTGTAGGAATTTCGTTGAAAAATCATGAAAGGGCTGCCAGCTATGATGAATTTCCTAATTTATTGATATTTCTTTATCGAGCGATGTTATCATAAAATTTCCAAAAGGGAATTATCCTGAAATGACAATTAACAACAAATATTTACGTATCAAAAATTTAAAAAGTTTGGACGGTGGTAACCCTAAAATTATATTCACTCCTATAACTTACAGCACAGCCATTCAATCGAACCGAAATTCATAGGGTGGATTAAATAGAACGTGAAGTAGCAATGGTGCTAGCACATGATTGCCAGCACCAGACAATTTCGTGAATATTGCACCAACAGATGCTTCCATTTCGTATTGTTAGCAAAGCATTTACAATAAAATAAGCAACCGCTATTTAAATTTTCCGAGTTTTGGAAATTTTTCGGATGGCAGCTCCAGACATAGTTTAATCGCTGAAACTTTCGATGATATCCTCGGATGAAAACGAAATTCAAAGGATAGGTTGATTAAGCTTGAGCATGTTATGGTAAATTTATTGCTGCTGTGTTGGACAAATGTTGCCAGCACTGAACATTTTCATCATTTGTGTTGTAGAAAATGCTGTCACACAGTAAAAAATTTGAAGTGCTTTTTTACACCACACAGCGGATAATCTATAATTTTACACCCTTTGATGCATTTTGTGCTCTTTAATACACCACCATAATGATATTAAAATCACAAATGACCGTTCGGTGGAAAATTAATTTCCCTTCACCAAAAACGACTAAGAGAAAATCCAAAGATGTTAAAAACCCTAAAGGGAAACAAACGGACACCGATGGGATAAATGAAATGAATAATTTACAACTGATCGGGTATTGAAACAGGTTCATTCTAGAGTGGAAAATTCTCTTCTCAGTGTTAATATACACCAAACGAATAAATTTCTTTTGCGTGTTTATTCATATGTCACCTTTCTGGAATAAATCTTGGTGTATATCTTAAGCTTGAGTAGCCTAGTGGGTAGAGCACTGGCTTCTTGCGTGTGGGGTCCCTGGTTCGAATCCAGGTTCGGACGAGGGTCCGCGCACCAAGCTTTGAGTTCACCTAGCTCTGATTAGGTACCTGATTTAAATCAGGGGTGAAGTGATTCGTGGAAGCAATTACTCCACACTCGTATTCACAATGATTAAAAAAAATTGTAATGAAGCTCTCTACCGGCTTCAACCCCTAGACCCGTACGAGGGTTGCCGTGGGATTACTTTTTGTTTATCTTAATAGATCTTGCGTAGTGACAAGTACATCTATCGATTTTCTTCTTCAAATTATCCTGAATGAGATCATAAATGAGCTTTTAAGTGTTTCTTTGCAACATGCAACCAGGAAAAAATTATCCGTTTATGTCACCTTTTCACCACTGAGGAATATTTCTGAGTTACCCCAACGGTGTTTATTATATTCACCACCAATTCGATGTCAAAATACCCTGTAAAATGCTGGACTCCATGGAACACCGGCCGGTGTTTTTTTTTCAGTCATTTTCATAACAGTGCAGAAAATGATATTTGTTCCTTTGAGTAATAAATGGTTGATATGATACTACAAAGAAGTGTATAACGTCGTCACACATTTTTAAATCCCTCAAAGAAAGCTTCTTCAAAAATTAGTTTTCTAGCGGTTCTAATGCGCTAGACTTTTTCTATATTATGGATTCCAAACGACAAAATTGTACCCTTGTTTTTTTAAAGACAGTGCATTGACATTTGGTTAAATTGAGTGAAAAGATATTTTGAATACTATGTATATGTATAGAAACTATCCAAATTAGACTGCTGGATCATTATGTCGTCATAAGAAGAAACTAAAATTTCTATTATTCTCACAGAAATTGACTTGCGATACATTTATAAAAGATTTGTGAATATAATTATGGTAAGATATAAGATTATTAGAGGTAGGCTTACCAATGTAAAAGCCATGCTGATTAGGTATAATGAGAGGCCGAACAAGAGGAGAAATGCAATCACAGACAAGGTATTCAAAAATGTTGGGTATAGTAGATAAAATACATATGGGACGATAGTTCGTAGCGTCAGCTTTATCTCCTGACTTGAACACAGGTATGAACTAGCTTTCCATTATGTTGGAAAAACTCCAGATAATAGGGACCTGTTAGAAGCGATAGAATCATGCTTTCGGCACAAATTTTAAGAACACAGAAGAAATACCATTAGGTAGAAGGGTGTCAGTGTTGAATCTAATGTACTGACGTCACTACTGTAAACTTTTGAAAAGATGTCTGCGAAAAAGTTCGCTACATCAGACACGTTGGAACTTCTACTTTCATTGAGGAACATAGTATAAGGTAATCCAAAACTCGATTTACGAGAATTAGTGTGCCTCCAAAAATACTTAGTATTATGTGGGACCTGGGATTCTAATTTGTAAATGTAGTGCTGAAAGTCAATCCTTGATTGCTTTTCACACTGGGATCTTTCGTTATCCTTTGACCATACAAATTTTAACAGAAAGTTTTTTATACGAAATCATTTTAAAATTTTGCTATAGCATCCTCAAATTCTAGCTGTGGGAAAAGAAAGAATTAAAATACTAGGTCAAGTAAAACATGCGCTTGATACTAGATACGATATCAGTTTTTCAGTTCTCCACGAATTTGACAATCTTTTGATATTTTAATTTTTGTTTTCAAATTCTTTTGAATTTTAATCTTATTTATAATTCAATAAACACCTGCAATCGTTTAAAAAAGTTTTTTGATAACATTTAAGTGTTAAATAGCCAAAACGGCAGCAAATAACAGCGTGCAAAGAATTTTATTCTTGCAGTATCTCACAGCTGGTTTGCTTAAGCTCTTATCGAATTTAATGTCCACAATATACAAATATGTAAGAATAATTCCATTATAAAATATCTGTTTTCTTTTAAATACAAACAATTTCAAGTTGGAAAGCGTTTGGGGATATAGTTTTATTTCTAGAGCTAGCTTTTGAACATTTTATTGGCATATATTTATAGCTGGTTATGCTAAATAATGAAAAAGTATCAGCATTATATAGTATAGTATATTATAGAATCGCCGCAACAAACAACATTGTGAAAACATAGAATTCGAATGCCATGAATACTAAGTGTTAATATATTGTACAATTATTACAGTACAATTATTTTTCATGTAAAGATTTCCTTTTGTATATATCTTTTAGCTCATTTTTAGATTTTTATCAGTAATTTGTCTATGATTGAATAGAGTTGCACAATTTGGTTTCAGACACTCACATTACAAGTTAAATTAGTTCTAATAGTATGGTCATATGACGGGAATTTAAGGTGGGCTTGGAATCATATACTGATCACCATTTGCTATCATGCTCTATTTTGAAAAAATCTACACACGTGCAATTACCTAACTGATAACGCAACTCGCCTTTAAAGGATATTCGAGCCCAACTAACAGCCACTAACTTGATCAGCATGCGGCGTGACTACAATTCAAGATCACTCTCTGCTAATAACAATGTATTGATAAATTTATTCTCATCTATTGTTGGACCTTTCATTTAACTGATTTACACTACCATAAATACACATTGCATTACGAATAGCCGTTGAGAATAATGCCCGTCAGATAGGATCACAACTGTCTTCTTACGTTTTCTGCAATTTAAACAAATTAGAAAAGTGGACGATAGTAACTCGACGCTCGCGAAGACAAAAGCTTCGAACGAAAACTCACGTGTCTTTGAACTGGTTTGCAAATGTTTCGTTTAGAAATCATAAATCTAAACTGTTCACATAAAATTAATCAGTTGTGTTTACAAGTACTGAGTATAAAAGATCTTTTGGTGCTGGACTGCATCTAGTTCACTCCAAACTTTTTAACGGGAACAGTAAAGTGCAACTAGTGCGAATTAGTGTCGCGATGCCGGAATATAATAAAATTGATTCGAACTTAGAGAACTTTCAACCGATTCCCGAATGGATTTGCACAGATTACGTGGAGAAAGTCTTGCGAGAATATTATCGTGACGATAGTCTTCAAATCATAGATATTTCAATAAAGCCAGCTACGGCCAAGGGTGAGAACTATGCCAGCGTTATGTCACGAGTTCGTGTGAAATATAGCGGTGACAATGTAAATGGTGTGCAGGACGGAAGCTATTTGATAAAAAGTTCGTTCGAAGGTGATGAATTCGCGTCCGGGAAGATGTCTTCTTATGATATTTATTCCCGCGAAATGGAGATCTACTCGAAAATATTCCCAAAACTCCGGGAAATTCTGAAAATGGAAGGTTTCGACGAGGAGCTAGTTCCAATTACACTTAAAATTGATCACGACCACGATTCTATTATGTTTGAAGATCTAACGACTCGAGCCTACGATCCTCCCGATAGATTTAAAGGTTTTGATTTACTTCATGCCAAAATGGTCTTGCGAAAGCTAGCGAAATTACAAGCAGCATCGGCAGTTTTGGGCAATGTCGCTCCAGAGGTATTCCAGTCATATGATCGCGGAATGTTCAATCGGCATACAGAAGCTTACTCCCCACTTTACGTAGATTCTCTACAAGTTTGTTCTGAAGTGGTCAGTAAAATACCAGGGTATGAAAAATATGCTAAGAAGCTCTACAACCTGAAAAAGGTGTTAATGGAGTATGGCAAAAGAGTCTTTGACTGCAAAAATGACCACTTGAACGTTTTAGTTCATGGTGACCTGTGGATTACAAATACAATGTTCAAATACGACGAGAATAAGCAGCCGATCGATGTGATTCTCATTGATTTTCAGTATAGTGTTTGGACTTCGCCGACTATTGATCTTCACTACTTCTTCTACACCTCAATGGCAGAAGAATTAATCAACGACTGCCAGGAAGAGCTGGTGCAGTATTACTATGAGGAACTGACAAAAACTCTACGAAATTTATGCTTCAAAGGACCAATACCTTCGTTGAAGCAGTTCTGGAAGGAATTCATGGAGACTAGTTTTTACAGTAAGTATAAAATTCATTGTGTTTTTCAAGGACTATTTTTATTGCATAAGATCTCAAGAGTTACATTTTGAAAAGATCTACTTTCAAAACTACCAAAATTTGTTAGTCAATCAAAAACACCATTCAGCATGAAAGCATTTCTATTTTTCCTGCCCAATAGTTTTTTTGAAATCTGGCTTTGCATGATCAACTCTAGCTACTTCCAAATTTTTGCTAGCTTGCTGCTCTAAAGTGCAAATTGTTTTTCTATCAATTGCCGCATTGAACAAAATTTGCTTGTTATATTCCATCAGGTTTAAATTTTATGATTTAACTGTTAAAACTATCAAAACGGTAAATGAAAAATATAAAGCATTTTTAGACTAAGTGAACACTTTTTCAATTCAAATAGAACTTTTTTCAAATTGAGTGGAACTGTGATAAAAAATAATTTTCAGAAAATTAATTTTGAAGTAAATAATTCATTATTCGTAGTTCAAAGAACAGAAATATGGTAGTAGCGACAAAACTAATCCAATCGAAGTTAACCGTACTCTTACTTGAACGCAAGCGTCGAGGAAACAGAATGTGAAAGTCAGCTCCGGAAGTTTTGGAAAACATTGAGTGTTAAGCCTGAATTACATTGCCTTGCAGTGCAGTGCAGTGCACTGAAATTTAGAACTCTAGAATTAGAACTTTAGAATTGCATGTGGCAATTCACATTAACTGCAGTGCAGTGCAGCGGACTGCACTGCATCGTTTAGGCTAATTTCTAAAAACGCTGCAAACTGCATCAGCTGACATTCGTTTGAGAGTAGTTGACCGGGCAAAAACCATTTAAATTGAGGCGGAAATACCGTTCCAGGCATTAAATTGTAAATGGACGAAAAACAGATGCAGAAAATCTAAATATCAAACCTCCACAAATTAATTTGACTTTCATTGTCAGAACACTGCACTGCTTTCAATGTGCTTTGCAATGCGTGCACTGCTTCGGCACCGTGCTGGACTGCAGTTTACTGCACTGCACTGCATGGCAATGTAATTGAGGCTTTAGGTCTAGAGAAGAAAAAGGCATAGCTGTATCGATAAGCACCACTTTTAATAAGCTGCGGTAGCGAATGTTGCGATTAACGTAAATTCAAGATTTCGAGCTCTCTTTAGGTACGCTGCGGCTGAGAGCTTTAACTAAAAACTTAAACCGAATCTACTCAATTTCAGAATGGGCCTGCGTATTACCACACAGCTGCTGCAGTAGAATGCTAAAACTAAAAGCTTTAGGTAAAACTGAAAATTCTGTCAAACTGAGTTTTCATATACTGAAAGTGAGGAATGAGCATGTTCATTATTTTCAGTTTTAGTTTTGATGTTTTGGAGTTTTTGTCGGCCTGTAGTACTCTTTTAGTATATTTTTGACATTGAAGATTATTTTGCGGAATCTTGTTCACTTTGCAATCGCAAACACACAAGAAAAGATGTTGATGCTCACTTTACAGGTTTTTTTAGTTTAAGCCCCCAGCCGCAGCATACCTTTAGGGCCAAAATTGAGCGTTTTTACAGCGGTTCCCAATTCGGGATTGGGAATATACCGTAATTCGTGAGCTTTAGCCCGATTTCCATGTATGTGTGCGCAGACTGTTTACGTGCACGGAAGCTCTTCAGGAGCTTGATTTGCGAATACCGGTTTTGTACGAAGCGTTCATATGGATGTGTGCCGGATCAAATTATATGGCTACACGAAGATCGGATTAAAACCGGTTTGAAATCCCGATCTCGTGTAACCATAGAAATTTGAGCGGCGATCTGGTTTACAAACACATAGATTGTGATTTGTTTTCAATAGGGCGTGTCCAAAAGGGAAATTTCTAATATCGTGGCTTCTAGCGGCCGCTGTTCACTTTGTCGAACAGTTTGGTGGCCATCCACCAAACAGCATGCATCGGAATGCAATATCATTCCGAAAATGCATCTGAGCGGATAGCACGTGCGCTGTATCTGAGCGTTAAATGCTGGATTCGATTATTTTATTTAAAGTGTAGGGTGAAGAAATTCTGCTGCTGATGGCATACAAGCAAATGGCATAGCATATTGCCTACCATATATGGCATGCCATCAAATATTGCATACCATAGGCCGCCTCTATTAGTAATTTGAAATGTTATGCCATGGGAAATCGCTAATGGAGGCGGCCTGTAACAATTAATTAATGGGCTAAAAAACATGCAGTTTTAGCGAGTATATTGAAATATTTTGGATTAATTTTTGATGTATATGAGTGACTCTCCATTTCATCAAAAAGTATTGTAGAGTTAGGCTTGTAAGCACTGAAGCACAATCAAATAGATGCCGTTAAGTGGTCATTAGTCAGAGAACTCTTAAGCTGCGATTCGATTATTTTCATTTGAGAAAACGTTGCTTCACATCGATAAAAATGCAAATATCCTCATTGCCACCAATCTCAATAATGGATATTTTTTATGGTAATAAAATAAAAAAAATAATTTTCATTTGCGCGGGCAATGGTTAAAATTTCTAACTCTAGATTCGATGAATTCAATTGTAAAGTATGCGCTAGATTTGATGAAATATCCTCGTTATCGAATTCTCTAAAAGGAAATGAAATAAATTCAAAAATCGGTTGAAGGTTATTGAGATTTGCAAATCGTCTCTCGAATTCTTGTTTAAAATTTTCCAGTTCAGGACAAAACATTTCAATATTACATGCACCAGTAGGTTAGGTTAGGTTGTACCAGTTGGCACAAGGCCACACATGGACCTATTGGTACATATTGCTACGAGATAAATGCGGCAGGAGAAAAAAAATCAGTCCAAGCAGCCATCGAAGGCCCCGGACTCTTTCGCGAACTGAAGAATGTCTTTCAGCTTTCAGCTAGATTCACTAGTAAGTTTAATATGTTTTTCAAAATATGGAAAATATTTAAAAATTTTGCCTATTTAATTGTGAAGCAAAAGGTTTTAATTTTACTTAAAAAACATTTACCGAACTCAACAAGTCAACAATGTTTTCCTTTTACTTGTAATTGTAAATTTAGCAAGTTGTAACGGCCCATAAAATCCGTAAGAAATGCTAATATCTTTACCCATACTGGATCTTCCAATTGTTCATGTTTTTCTCCCAATGTGTGATAAAAATGCAATAATTTCAGGCAAAAGATTTAGAAATCTTTGCAAAAACCTTCCTGTGCTAAGCCATCTAAAGTTTAGTACTGTTTTCGATTTCACGTTAAATTTTCATGCAAATTTTGACGTGAAATTTATTTCGGCGAAAATTTAGCTTGAAAATAACAAGAGTTGTACTCACTTTTAAGCGTGAAAAATTGCTTGGAACATGCTTTCGCTTTGAAAATGCAAATAGCTTTGGCACATGTCTCCAATCATTTCACGCTAATTTAGTAGGTGCAGTTCATTTTTTAGGCTAGTACTGAGTTAATCGTGAAGCTAAATTTTGACATGTCTCCATTATCTGGTCATTCTTTCGAGCAAAAATTTTGAAAATGCAGAAAAGCGGGGACACTTATCATTTCTGACGGATAAGATGTCAAGAATTTTAATTTTTGAACGATTTTATTATTGAAAAGACATTTACACAATTCAATTTTAAAAATTCACACACCAAATGTCACTATTTAGCTCGAAAGAATGAACTACACAAACTACATTGGCGTGAAAAGATTTTTATTTTATTTTATCTAAAATTGAGATTAACCTTTGTTACGCTGTGTGTGACAATTTACTATCTCGGTAGCAGGGAGACGAATGCAAATGCAGGCAAGGTGTATAGAACAGAGAGATTTAAGGAAATGAAACAACCGTATACGTATACGAGATTTAGTGAAGCAGTTTTACTAAAATGATATAAATCTATAAATTGCACAAATCGAGAGCATAGCTATCTCGGATTTTCCCGTTGGCTTCTCCGCCACCAAGGCTCTGCGAGCTTTTGTGTGAACTGAAACTGCGTGGACTGTCCGATTGGATCTACCAAGGCCCATTCCAAAATGTACTGAATAAATCGTAAACTAAATTTTTAGTTCACATTTTAAATTAACCTACTAAATTATTAAAAATGTTTGTGATCGACTGTCGAACTGTTTGCGATCGACCGTTTTCCCACCCCTGCTCTACTGCATCATTCTGCTAAATTTTAAATACTTATCTTTTGTGGAAGTATGCTAAAATCAATATTCAAAAATGACCTCTGTTCTTGATCTCCTGCTAAAATTGTGTATACAGCTAACTATACAGCTAACTTAAAAAAAAACGAAAATATTTGTTTATTTGCAGTACAAATCAAAACACAAATCATCGAATATCTCGAAAGTGCTAAAATGTGCTTAGAACATGAATGCGATTCACGGCCGCGGTGCCGCCAAATGCCTAAACCACATAACCATCATCTCAAATGGTTCATGTAACGTTGATGCATGAACTGGCGACGTCGCTATTCACCAGACACGCACCAACTAACTGAACAGCACTCGCCAGAAGCATCAATAAAACAAATTTCCCTGTTTCCACGCGCTTCAACGAAGTAAACGGTGAATTTCAGAAGCCGCCACATTGGAATTCCCTTACATGAATATGCTTCTATGAAGTGAACTGCACTCGCCAGAAGCCGACATATTAGAATTGTGCCCGTTTGTACACGCTCCTGCGAAATGAACAGCGTTTTTCAGAAGTCGCCATGTAAAGAATTTCCCTGTATGGAAACGCCCTAACGAAATGAGCACCAATCAGCAGAAGCCGCTAGGGGAAATCTTCTGCACGAGCATGCTCGCACGATGTGAATAGGATAAGTCAGAATCTGCCATATTGGAAATCTGACTACACGGACGTGCTGACACGAAGCAAACAGCCTTGGTCAGAAGCCGCCATATCGGAAAGCTGCGTCCATGCACATGTTCGAACGAAGTGAACAGCAGTAGTCAGATGCCGCCATAATGAAAATCGACGTGTTCGTACACAGAATTATCGTGTACACACAAACACAATAACACGCAGAGAAAGCTCACAAATTTCGGTATATTCCCAATCCCGAATTGGGAATAGCTGTAAAATCGCTCATTGACGAGCGGAGCTATCGCCGCGTTTTTCCGCCGAGCTTTTGAGCTTGTAAATGGAACACATGAGTTTGTATGAAGCAAACTATACGAGCGCGATTTTAGCTGCGTGTTAAATCCATACATTTTCAAAAGCTCGGCGGAAAAACGCGGTGATAGCTCCGCTCGTCTATTTTGGCCCTTAGTGGGCACGTTAACAATGAGAAAATCTATTTTTTTTTTAGATAAATCCGTCTTTAATCTGACCTCAAGGCCGTTTCAAAGTCGGCGCACGATTGTACCTACGGTAGGGAGACGTAATGTAACGCTAATTACAGCTATGAATAACGTCGGTGTTGTTTACTCCGAAATAATTTCAATTAAACTTTTCCTCCAGTCCCGATTGTGACCTTTTGTTGTTCAATGACATGACACTTCTAATATCTTTCCTGTCGTTTGCCGTAAAATCTGTCGCAAAATGTTTTCCGAGCATGTTCTTCTTTGCTCATATGATCTTGGTGTCCTGCCGAGATCTTTTTATATTTGCTCCGATACAGAACAGAATAGAACTATGCCGCAAAAACCACGATCTAGTTTAAAACAGCAGTGCATTCGCTAAGACTGACATCATCGGGGCACTACAGCCCAAATCGAGCCTTAGCCTCCTTAATTCTTCGCCTCCATTCGTCTCGGTTCAGTGACCGCGTCCTCCAGTTCGGTGCTCCCAAAAGTGACCTGCTGTCAGCATCTATAGAATCCTCCCAGCGCTTGCGTGGCTTACCGACTGGCCTGGCTCCGCTCGCTCGCCCCTTGAGAGATCGTTTGGGGATTCGATTATCGCTCATTCGTTCGACGTGGCCAGCCCATTGCAGTTTTTGGAGTCGTATGACGTTAGAGACTTCCGGCTCGTCATATATGGAATACAGCTCGTTGTTGTATCGGATTCGCCATCCATCTTCTTCCCGTATTGGACCGAGGATCCTTCGTAATACCCTTCTCTCAAACGTATTCAAGGCCTTTTCAGATGCCTGGGTCAGCGTCCAGGTTTTGCTTCCGTAGCATAGCACAGGTCTAATAATTGTTTTATAGATGTGGAGCTTCGTATTCCTGTGTACGCATCGAGATTTCAAAGTGGGAAGCACCGAAAAGAATGTCTTATTGGCTAATTGAATCCGTCGTTTGATTTCGTCAAGCTCATTCCCATCCTTCGAGAGGTTCGTCCCTAGGTACACGAAGTTGTCTACGTTTTCAAGGTTATAGTCCCCTTTCGTTATGTTTTGTCTTATTGGCGTCCTTTTCCTTGATTGAGTCATAACTTTTGTTTTTTGTTCGTTAATTTGCAGACCAACTTCCTTGGCGGTTTCGTCTAGAGCTACAAATACTTCCTTGGAGTCGTTGAACGAACGTGACACAATGTTGATGTCATCAGCGTTAGCTACTAGCTGTGTCGACTTAAATAATAGAGTTCCTCTCGTGTCAACGGGGGTTTTTCTGATGACATATTCAAGCGCTAAGTTAAAGAGTACCGGAGCTAATCCATCCCCTTGCTTTAGCCCTGTATTCGTCGAAAACGAGTCGATCATATTATTCTGGATCAGCAGTTGTGACGTGGAGTCGGTCATGGTCATTTTCACTAGGCGTACCAACTTTGCTGGAATTCCGAACTGCAGCATGATGTTATATAATGCAGTTCGGTTGATGCTGTCGTACGCTTGTTTGAAGTCGACGAATATTTGATGGACATCAATGTTGAATTCCCAGCATTTTTCCAAAATTTGTTTGACCGTAAATATTTGGTCAGTTGTCGATCTTCCACGTCTGAAACCACCTTGATATTACCCAACAATTTTCTCAGCGTGATGGAAAATCCTTAACTCTAACATTTTTGTCAAGAGCTTGTACGACGTACAAAGTAGTGATATGCCCCTGTAGTTTTCGCATCGCAGTTTATCTCCTTTCTTGTGAATGGGACATATAACGCTTTTTCGCCACTCATCCGGCATCGTTTCTTGTTGCCAGATGCTTGTCACCAATCCATGGATTGCCCTTAAAACGGAAATCCCGCCTGTCTTCAGGAGCTCCAAGGGGATACCATCGATGCCCGGTGCTTTGTTGGGTTTCAAGCGGTCCATGGCCTGTCGGACTTCATCTAATGTAGGAGGGCGAGATGAGCCACTGTCAGGGTATGTGCCAATTAATGATGGCGATTAGTCGGGTGCGGGGACATTTCCGTTCAGTAGTTGCTGGAAATAGGACGCCCATCTTTCCTTCACCTGTTCTGAGCCACTTATGATGCTTCCATCGGCAGCCCTGCATAGGCTAGTTCGTGGTTTAAAGCCTTGTTTTAAGTGTCTCACTACTTTGTACGCTTGTCGAGTGTTGTTAGCCATAAAGTTGTCGTTCATGTTATTCAGCATGGTGTCAAAATGCTTTCGTTTCTTACGTCTAATTATTCTATTAGCTACTCTCCGAAGATCGTCATATTTTTCTTTCTTGGCTCTAGTCGGTCGTTCAATGTGGATTTTGTAGGCCGCATTCTTTTCATCCAACGCGGCTTGGCATTCCTCGTCGAACCATTCATTTCTGCGTTGCCCGGCTGTATATCCCACTACTTTTTTGGCTGCTGCGTTCATTGCGCTTTTAATAGTAGTCCAAACCTCGTTGATAGACGTAGTATTAGGCGTGGAAGCTAGTTCCATTTCCAGAGCATATCTATACTCGGCTTCCATCGTCTTGTTTTGAAGCTTGTCGACATCGAACTTGCGTCTTGAACTTGCTCTGGCTTCATACGATAGTGATATTCGACATCGATATCGAGTCTTGACTAAGTAGTGGTCGGAGTCGCAGTTGGCTCCACGGAAGGTTCGCACATCCAAAATACTGGAGGCTCACCTTTTCTGAATCAGAATATGATCAATCTGATTAAAGGTGTGGCCGTCGGGGGATGCCCATGTCCTTTTATGGATGTCACGATGCGGGAAACACGTGGAGCTTACGACGAGATTTCTGCTACTCGCAAAGTCAACCAGTCGTTGTCCATTGTCGTTGCATATGTCGTGAAGACTAAATTGGCCGGTGGTTCTGCGGTGTGTTTTCTCCTTTCCAACCTTTGCGTTGAAGTCGCCCAGCAGGATTTTCACATCATTTGATGGCAGAGAATCATATAACCTTTCCAGAAGGTTATAAAAATTATCTTTCACTGCCTCCTCCTTACCTTCAGTAGGGGCATGAACGTTAATGAGCCAAACGTTAAAAAACTTTGCACGAATGCGGATCGCACACAATCTTTCGTTGACAGGCTTGAAGTCGATTATTAGCGGTTTCATTTTTTTGTCCACAATGAAGGCCACTCCAAATTCGTGACTTCCCGATGATTTCCCGCTTTTGAAGATTGTGTACGATCTCATGTCCATAATCTCGGCACCAAACAGTTTCGTTTCCTGGACAGCGAGAATGTTTATTTTGTAGAGAGTGACCTGTTCCAGGAGGGCTTTGATGGCCTCCGGTCTGTACAGGGTTCGCACGTTCCAGGTTCCAATAGAGTAGTTCATATTTCGTTTGCGTGGTCGTTTCCGTTGATCCAATCCAAGTATCCGAGGCGAAGACTGACATAGGTTGCTATATTCGCTGTGGTACCACAAAACAGCTGAAACTAAAGAGAGAAATTAACGAGTATACACTACCACAATCGATAGAAAATAGAAAAAGAACTAACAGAATATTACTTCTTTCAACTTTCTACACGTTATGAGGGCTTTTTCTAATTTCCTAACTACCAAAACATTCGACATAACCATGAAAAACCCAAAGCCACCTCACAGCAAAAAAGACAACTTCTCATGAGCTTTTCTTTTTTCTATCAGCACATTCTGTAGTTCAGCACTTGAACTACAAATCAGGAATAGAATTTCTGTACAAGTGAATTCACTGGTACAGGAGTGTTGTTGTTTCCAATGCATATACTCTATTCTCTGCTGGACAGAGGAGCAAAAAAACTCACCTAATGTGTAGAAAGTTAAAATAGGTAATTTTTTGTTAGATCTTTTTATATTTTCTATCGATTGTGGTAGCTTATACTTGTTATTCTCTCGCTTTATTTTCAACTGTTTTGCGCTCCCACAACGAATACAGTAGCCTTCAGCAATCTTAACGAAATCACCAGTTATTCTGTATTGGATCGTTTATTTTTGCGCCATTATTCTATTCTGTTCTGTACAGGAACAAAAAACGCACTTAATATCAGCCAATCTTTTCTGAAAGAAAGATTATCACATGCTATTGCTCCTATTCGATTGATGGATTTTGGAGCGTGTTGAAAGTTCTAGCGGTAGAAAAATCTTAAGGGTAACCTCCCGATGAATTTTCAGAATTTTCAAATTTGGAACATATGTAGCTTATATTATAATTCAACATTTTCAAAATTTTCAAATTCGAAAGATTTCTTTCTTACTTCACTATCATTTGAGAATTTATTGGTAGCATTTTTAAGCAAAACAAAAAAAAATACAAAAATTTCCGTAGCTACAAGCTGTACCGTAATGCTGCAACGACAAGTCTAAGGTTTTCGGCTTACACTAAGGTTAAACTACTTTGTGAATTTTGTTGACTGCATTCGAAATTAGTGTTCCTAAAGCTGTTACTTTATCATTAAACTTCTATAAAACCTGGTCCAACTTATCTTCAATTTATTCTGTGAATTTCAATTGGATCTGGTTACCAGGTCGTGCGTTCCCACGAACACCAATTTCAGGTGCCTGAAAAATACTCGTCAGTTATTGAATAGGCAAAGGTTTCCGTTCTCGTACGATGAAAATTTTTAGAAGTTTTGATTTGACAGGGGCAGACAAAGAGTTAAATTTATTTATGCATCATAAAATGCGGAAAATTTTCGGTGACTTAAGTGACCTAAAACAACAAAACAACAGACTTACATACAATTAAAAATAAACAATTAATAATAGTAATAACAATAATAGTTTTAATAATAATAATAATAATATTAATAAAAGTAATTTAAGGAAAAGAGTATTATATCATATGGATTCAAAAGATAAATTTTATCCATAGTATAAGAAAAATAACTATGGATAAATAATTTAAATTCTGCACAAATGAGTGCACTGAGAAACACATGGTGCCAGACGCCATAATTTATAGACTTCTGGCGCCATGTACATAGTCGATTTAGGGATTGTGATAAAATATAGCGCCACACGCCATAATACATGGCGAAAAGTACATAGGCCTACACGCCATGTACTATAGTCCTCCACGCCATGTACATGGCGGGGCGGACTATATTACATGGCGTGGAGGACTATAGCACATGGCGTGGAGAACTATAGTGCATGGCGTGGGGGACTATACTGTATGGCGTGGAGGACTATAGTACATGGCGTGGAGGACTATATAGCGTCTGCTCCTATGTACTATGGCATGTGGCGCTATATTTTATCACAAATCGAACGAAATCGACAATTTACATGGCGCCAGAAGTTTATAAATTATGGCGTCTGGCGCTATGTGTTTTTTCAGTGCATCTGAAGATGATCCAGTTTGCATCCAGTAAAAGGCCACGAACCTTCTCCATTCGGAGCATCTGGAGGTAGAGCACTTGATGTTAGGGGATGGAATTCTACCAAAGAAATTCCCGAGGGGTTAATGATATCAAAGATCATATCCTCTCCTATATTCAAGAAGCTTGCTGATATTTATACATCTCCTCACACAGCATGGCTGCGAGTTACAATTGTAGTGCCATGAACCACATTACATGGCTCATGGCACTATGTAATATGGCGTGTGGGGCCATAATTTCTGCGCCATGTAATTATGGCACTGGGAGCTATACTGCATGGCTCAGGGTACTATGTACATAGTGTGTGGCACCATAAATGCTGCGCTATGTAACATGGGACCACGCGCTTTTTAAATTCTGACATTATGGCGCTGGGAGCCATATCGCATGGCTCAGAGTACTATGTACATGGCGTATGGGGCCATAAATAATGCGCTATGTTACATGGCTCTGGGCGCTATGTGGATTTTTTTCAGTGTGCTTAGAACTTAAAATATGTTTGCGTACTTTGTTTTTTAAATGCCTTTTGTGTGCAAAGAACGTCAAAAGTAGAAGATCGACTTCCAGATGAAAGTGTCACCTGACTATACGCAACGAACGTTAGAAGGAACTTTAAAGACAAAGAGGATCTATGAAAGCAGCTAAATTACCGGACAGAAACACTTCTGCTTTAATCAGAGAAAGCAAAATTGTAATGCAGTGTGAAAACGAGGCACTCGTCTAGGAAAACTCTGCCTGATTCAAGGGAAGAAGTTTGTAGTATCAAAAGCCAATGATTTACCTAGTACGGAGGTTCGGTAAAAAAATTGAATTGAACTCTTCATAAAAGTGCATTTACGGGCTAAAATTAATGGGATGGCCGTCAATAAACATTTTGCGGAGTGTGGTTTTTTACAAAAGTAAAATCAGCGTTAGCGATTTTCACGTTAAAAGAAATGTTTGCTGTTCAAACTGTGAAGTTTCCAAAAAAAAAACGATGAACACAGTTTCACTGTTGCTACATTTTAAACTTTTACTTCCATTTTAAGCTGCTTCTCCCGAATTCGGTCCTTCATGGAAAATGTATGAGAAAAAGAGTGCCGAAATTCTAGCATGGTAATTGCTTTTGGCCACTCAATGAAGCTCGTAAGCGGCACCTGCCGGCATTTCGAATTTCCGCAAGTGTTCAATACATGCTGATTCGGACGGACAATTTCCCGGCACATGTGACGAAATTAAATGGTTTGCTATTTGATCCCGGTACAAGGAACCGAAATTGTGTAGGTAGTAATCATTTAAAAATTCAAAAGATTTCGAATGAAAATGAAACTCAAAACATTTTGAATTCGAAACTGATAGCTACGTGCTTAAAGTTGCTAAATTATATTCTCTGGTATTGTTAAGGCTGGTACTGAGTTCGAGTTCACGTGAAATTTTGACATGTTTCCATTATCTGGTCATTCTTTCGAGCGAAAATTTTGACAACGGAGAAAAGCAGAGACACTGCTCATTTCTGACGGATAAAATGTCAAGAATTTCACTTTTCGATCGATTTTCTTATTGGAAAGACATTTGCACTGCTCCATTTTCAAATTGAAACACCAAATGTCACTTTTTAGCTCAAAAGAATGAACTCCACAAACTAAATTGGCGTGAAATGATTGACAACATGTTTCAGTGCCATCTATGTTTTCAAAGCGAAAGCAACTTCAAAGCAAGTTTTCATGCTAAGAACACAGTACCAAACTTGCTTATTTTCAAGCTAAATTTTCGCCGAAACCAATTTCACGTGAAATTTTGTATGAATATTTCACGTGAAATCGAACTCAGTACTATGCTTTACTCTACAAGTCTCGCCACATAAATTATTCGGTGTAGAAATAAATAGCAAAAGTTTGCACTGAGATTCTGCCACCGCAGCGAACTAAGCTTTAATCTTTCGATCATTAAAATACCTGGTAAAATAATGAACAGTTTATACCACGCTATCTTTTACAATCTATTTTTACTAATAAGTTTTACCTTGAACTTGATTTGGTGAAACCATAAGCCAAATCTTACCTCTAATGATATTTTATCTGAATTGCAAATTAGACTTTGGGCACGGACTAGGAATTAGTTAAGGGGAATCAAACTTGACAGCAGTATTTCAGGACATTACGAACTAGAAAAGAATGAAATGAAAGGATAGAGGGCTAAGATTGAGTCTTATGAAACTACTGACGTAGGGTTAAATGAAAAAGATGTGTAGGAATTGACAGTCACAGCACCAGTATAGAATAAAGAAAATATGTGAAGTAAAGAATATAAGAAGTGAACCAGGAAAGTAGCCGACTAGCTATAGAAGAAGGACAAAATGATCGGCAGTCAAAAGTAAATTAAAGTAATTCTACGACAACCCTTATGTGGTCTAGGGGTTGAAACGGGTAGCAAGTTTACAAACAATTCGAGCTCGTGTATAATTCCAAGACTTACTTTGCCCTTGATTTATTCAAAATGTTCGTGTGCTGAGAATAGAACTGATTTTGTCTCCTTGGCAGATACTTAGTTCTGTTGTATATGATGACTTCAACTTTCCTTCTATTCAGTGGAGCCGCTGGTTCTTAATTATCTTTTTCTTCAAATACACTTTCCATTTCGCTTTCATCTTTTCTTTCTTTTTGTTCCTTATCACAGATTAATTGCGTTTCCAATGATAATCGTTTGTTTGACCTTATTTTTTCTAAAAAATTTTCTTTTAATCTATATCTATCCTTCAATTACCATCGATTTTTGTTTGTTGGATAATGCACGCATAAAAAACTAGCTATGCTAACTTATAAAATTTTTAAAGCTGATTAAAGGATAAGCTTTTCAGCATTACCGCTGAAACAACCCATTTCCTGACTTTTTCTGGAAGAAACTGCTTCTTATATATCTCAAGACTTTCGTGATTTGTTTCTTAAGTTGTTTGCTTCCTTCTTTTCTCTTACTAATATTTCTTTAGAGCGCCTTGTTTTGTCTCTGTCTTCTCATGTGAATATTGTGATAACTAATCCTGTTAAGATGGAAATCTTGAATATTGTGATAACTAATCCTGTTAAGATGGAAATCTTAATATTCTTGTTGGATCTCTCTGCGAAAAGTGGCTTCGATGGTATTCCTTATATGTTTGTCAACTCTCTTGCATCTACCTTTTGGGTTCCTCTGTCTATTTTGATAGCTTGAGTTTATTCGTTGGTGTTTTTCGTGCCAGCTGGAAAACTGCCAATGTTATTTTGGTTTCTAAGCCGAGTGATATTGCTCATATTTTCAACTACCTTCCTATATCGCTCCTATTTTATTTCTTTAAGACACTTGAGCAAATCTTTCATGAAAAAATCATAGTGTTTTAGTCGCTTATTTTCTAAAGAGTAATATTGATTCAATAATGACCGTTCTACGTCTACTAGTTTAATCAAATTCAGTAACTTTGCCGTTGGCTCCTTGGATAACAGGCTACAAGCTGATGTGATTTACACTGACTTCGCAATAACATTTGACAGGTTAGCCACTCAGTGTTGGAAAAGGTATTATTATAACCACCTGTCGTGAAGTTTTGAATGGCTGTTCTTTCTTCCGTTTCGACCCCACTTCTGGCTTTCCCCAAGGCTCCATCTCTGGTTCCTTTCTTTGTCCTTTGTTTACCAATGACCTTTCTTGAAATTTCAACTTTGATTCTATTTTGTAGGCTGATGACCTTAACATTTTTTCGTGTTGTCGTTTAATTAAATGATTGTAGTTATATACAATCGACTTTTTGTTGTTGTTTTAAGTGACTAGTACTCTTTGAAGTTGGTTGCTCTTAATGTTTTCAAGTATTTTGTGACGCCTTTTCCAACAAGCCATATCTAGTCGTCATGTCGATCATAATAAGGACCTCATCATTTTTGATCCGATATTAAAACTTGATCTGCATATTTCTTTTATCACTTCTAAAGAATCAAGTGTAGCTGGTTTGGGCCTGCGCTACTTTCACTGCCACATCGTTACATGACTTCGCCTTTTTATTTTCCTTGGTCGTAGCATGATTGAATATTGCTTCCAAATGTGGTCACCTCGTTTTGTGTACTTATCTTATATTTTTGAATCTATTCAGAATACGTTTACTCTTTGTTGTTTACTTCTGTAATAGTTTGTTGTCCGTTTATCATCTTTATGATGATTGTCTACTTTTCTTGAATCTCTACACGATGAGTATCCACAGAGTATTCCTTGATGATGTCTTATTTACAAGCTTTATCATGGTTTACTTTTCTTATTTGTGTGTCTTACTTCTTACGTGTGTCTGATCGCCCGTTAAGAACTCAATCGCTTTTTACCACTTCCTTTACGCGCACTTTCGTCTATTTTCATTTTTCTGTACCGGGAAAGCTGAAGAACTATAATGACCACCAGTTTGGTTTTCTGCACATGTTTTTTTATCCATTTAAAAATCTTTTTTTTTGTGCTAACTTAGCTTTTACACAGTATATATTTTTTCCCCTTTTTATAATATTTTTTTTATTTTTATGTTTTCTTTTTTTATTGTTTTTCAATTTTTAATTGGAATGTTCGGTCAAATATACAGACAAATTAATGAATTCAGATGCCTACTCAGAGCCAGCTGAACTCAAAGCTCGGTGCGCAGTCCCTCGCTCGAACCTGGATTCGGACCAATTAACCCACACATCAGAAGGTAGTGCTTTACCAACTAGACTACACGAGCTTAGTTTACGTAGTCTAGCCAGAAGGTTTGGAAAAATCTAAATATGATTCTGCCTTTATTGATCTTAAACACATGCAACATCGTTGGTTAAAAAAAGCAAGTTTATCAACAAATGATTTGCCTTTTAAGAGCCTATCGCAAATCACTTTTTGAAGCAGTTTACAAAAACAAGGAAGGAAGGAAGTGTATTTGATAAACGTTTGCAGTTTTTCCATTGGGAAGGAACTATACCCAAAGTAATGATAATGCCGAGTTCACACTCTTACACACAACTTGGGAAATTACTTCCCAGAACATTGGACAAGTATTCAAAGTCTTCACTTAAAACTGTTTATTTAAGACGCCTTAAAACTATTCTTGTCCGCATCGAGAAGATTTGAAGGTGTGAAGTTTAATTGTGCAGATATGCATGTGGTGTAGGTAGGTATCATTTTCTTTGTTCAGAAATTTGTTTACAAATATTCGAACAGCGTACCTCGCAGCCATCCGTATTCATGCATCTTGTCCTGCATGATGCATCTTTTCCTGCTTTCATAGGCAAACCAAACCGATTTGTAAATATCAACGAAGCCTATACCAGACCTCTTTTCCCTTTGACTCGATACGCAAAACCGAAAAAATTTCGAGCGGCCTCGAGCTAGGACGAGATCCTCATAAACCCTCAGAAATCTTCATAAAATCATCATAAAACAGCCGAGAGCCGACGAAAAAGCCATTCACAGTCTCGTGCTTGCCATGTTTTGGCATATAAAAAACAGTTGAGAATAGACTAGGTGACCATTTACACTTTCGACTCGGCAACATTCGCCGAGAGTTTAAATCTGGCATAAAATTAAAGATTATAGAAAGCAGACTGCATAGATAATTACCTAGCTAAGATATTTGGAATACCACCTGGACGACAGCCAAAACTTTCAGAGTATAGGGTAGAAGAAGTAGCGGAAGGAGGAAGATTTCGTTGCGAAAAAAGGAAGGAAAATAAAGAACAAAAAACTCGCAAAAATATTGTGGTTAAGTGGTTACATCGTTGCACTTTATACAGTGGGAGATACAAGCAGGTAGGGACGCTGATTTTTAAACAATTTGTTGAGTAAAATTAGCATTGATTTCAAAATTTTCCAAAAATGGTTATATCAAATCAAGTACCAATCCATTTTTTGTTTCCTTTTATTGTAGCTATTTTATTCACCTACTTGATTAACAGAATAAAAATTGAAATATTTCAAACTTTTGCCTTCCTTACTTGATGCTCAATCCTCTCAACGCTCTTCATTCAAATAGCATGTCTGTTAGTATATGTCTCCAACAATCAAGACTATCAATTAGTAGACTAAAGTAGTGTGGTGAGTATTGAATGTAATAAGTCTTCTCGTGTTGTATATATCCAAAACAAATAATCAATTGCTAATACACACATTCTTTAGTTTTACTCGAAAAGTATATTTTTTCTTGCAGGTGTTATATCCGGCTGCTTGATAAAGCCCTACCAGATCAACGAAAAAACTGCAGATGCTGATTTCGCAGCGTTAATGATGCAGGACGAACGTGCGAATAAGTTCAAGGCAACAGTGTTCAGTAATGAGAGGGTGCATAAATTGCTGATGAAGCTTTTGCCAGTATTTGATCGAAAAGGGTTGTTGGATTTATATCAATAGTTCCTTATACGTTGTTTGTGATTGGTACACCAACTTTTGCATTTTGCAGTTTTACCTTATTGATCTTTGAAACTGGCAAATATATCATTAAAATTTAATTTAATTCGTCTGTGCCTGGTGTAAATTTATAAATTTATCTTATTAAAAATAAATTTATCTTATTTTATCTTATTTTATCTTAAATAAATTTATCTTATTTTATATTATTTACTTAAAAATATCGTCGTATTTATGTAAATGTATTGAAGGCAATGCTAATTTCATGTAGATCCCGAGCTACCGCCAGATGGTCAGTATTATTATGAGGTAGGTACTTATGTCCACACACTTTGAGTCTGAGCACTTCGTCATAGTTAAATATTACAAATATATAAAGTATTTATTAAATGGATATTCACTGGAGTCAAACATCATATAAAGTTTATCATTATAAAGTTTATCATTGTACATGTACTGGGTTTGAAATAAATATGTATTTGAATTATTAGCATCGACTGTCTATGGCCATATATTAGCATCTATGACCATAATATCTTCTCAAATAATCAAGCTAACGGAAAACATTATCTACCAAGAGAGCTTTCAGATTTATTATCGAAATTATTGTGGTGTTTGTACAATGTTATCTCCGTAAAAAAGCTCGTTGCTTGTTCGCTAAATCGTCATGCAATCTAGCCACGTGAATTTCATGATGTCACACGCAACTTATTATTATTTTCGGTTTTTCCTGAACAGTTTTAGTTGGTTTTTATTTGGTGCTGGTTGTTGGAGGCTCTGGGAAATTTCGTGAAAAAACCTCGTGATGGGTACCGGACATCCACTTCCAGTATGGTTCACGCGTGAATACATCGAAAATGCACTCCAAAATTTTTATAAAACTGATCAAGTAACTGTTACGGACTACTCAACAAAACCGGCGACGAAAAAGGGTAGCAGCTATGCTAGTGTTATGCATCGAGTTTCAATTGAGTTTGTGAAAAATCAGAAAAGTGTTTCATCAACGTTTATCTTAAAGGTGAGAATTAGTGTTACATACTGTATTGATCGAACTAAAATCTTCCACATGGTTTCTCATTAATCTGTTCATTATTATAGATTTTGATAAAGACTAATGGATGCTTTGCTAAAGTATGTAAACTAGTTTAAGGTGCAAAAAATGAGTGGCTATGCAACATTTAGACTTGTAAAACATGTGACATTTTCTACGCTGAACTATTTTGGCGCTATTACAATGTTTACAACGCCAAATAACTCCGTTTGAGAGTTTATTTACACATACTCTTGCTTCTATCATTCAAATTATTGAAATAAAATACGTAGACAAATTTTATCCTTAAAGCATTTTTTGACTTAAGTGAACTGCGCTGATAGTTAAGGAGGAAAATTTTAACAAAACTAGATTTTCAGATTTTAAGAGTAAACTATACATTGATATGCTGTGAATATTTTATGCCATTCTTCATAGTTATCGTCTGAATATCGTATGAGTTATCGTATCTTTTTACTGATTTTCGAAGAAAATTAGTGTTGAGCTCGTTTCGCCGAAAATTCATCACATATAGATATATATGTATATATATATATATATATATATATATATATATATATATATATATATATATATATATATATATATATATATATATATATATATATATATATATATATATATATATATATATATATATATATATATATATATATATATATATATCAGCAAAATGATTAATTAGGTTAGATAATCTCTGGAGTGGCCGATCTAATTGAGATGAAACTTTCAGATAACATAGATGTCTACTACAGGTAGGTCCATTATTAGAATTAAGATATCTTTAACCCTTTGGTGGCAGCGGGCATTTTAGTGAGTTTTCAGGTACCCTAATATTTCTATGCAGATTACATTTTTGCTGAAAGTATAGTATTTATATATATAGTATATATGTATATATAAAAATATATATACACATATATATATATATATATACATATATATATATATATATATATATATATATATATATATATATATATATATATATATATATATATATATATATATATATATATATCATCATCAACGTGGCACAACAGCCCGATGTCGGGCCTTGGCCGCCTGGATCGAACTCCTCCAATTGTCTCGGTCACGTGACCGCGTCCTCCAATCTTGGAACCCCAATAGTTGTTCGGCGTCCGCATACACTGAGCCCTCCCACCGAGCTCTTGGTCTTCCTCTTGGCCTCGCTCCGTTGACTCGTCTTGCGTTCATGACACGTTTTGGGATGCGATCGTCATGCATGCGTTGCACGTGCCCAGCCCACTGTAACCGCTGTAGTTTGACAATTTTTGAGACTTCAAGCTCATCGTAAAGTTCGTACAACTCATTGTTGTACCGGATGCGCCATCCATCTCGGTCGCGGATATCCCCGAAAATCCGCCGTAGTACTTTCCGTTCGAAAGTATCGATCATGTATTCGGAGGCTTGGGTGAGGGTCCATGTTTCGCAGCCATAGCACAGCACAGGTCTTACAATAGTTTTATAAACGCGGAGCTTAGTCTTTCTGTGCACATATTTCGATTTCATGATAGGGAGGACCGAGAAGAAAGTCTTATTTGCTAGTTGTATCCGTCGCTTGATTTCGTCAGTTTCGTTGGCGTCACTCGATAGATTGCTACCCAGGTACACAAAGTTGTCCACGAATTTGATGCAAAGGTCCCCTACGTTGATGGTCGTGTGCGCTGGCGTCCTTGTCCTAGATTGCATCATAACTTTCGTTTTGTCCTCGTTAATTCGTAGTCCAACTTCCTTTGCTGCGGTGTCAAGTCTAAACAGAAGATCTTCTGCATCGGTCAGTTTTCGAGCCATGATGTTAATGTCATCCGCGTACGCTGCCAATTGTGTCGACTTAAAAAGTAGCGTGCCGCTGGTGCTCAGGTTCATTGCTCGAATAGCGAACTCAAGTGCCAGGTTGAAGAGCGTGGGCGCTATTCCATCGCCCTGCTTCAGGCCACTCAGAGTTTAAAGGATCCGTCAATCTGTTCTGGATCCGGACTTGTGAGACAGAGTTGGTCATCGTCATCTTTGTAAGTCTCACTAATTTGGCCGGTATACCAAATTGCAGCATGATGCTATATAGAGCGCCTCGGTTGATGCTGTCATATGCTTGTTTAAAGTCGACAAAGATTTGGTATACGTCGACGTCGTATTCCCAGCACTTTTGCAAAATTAGTTTGACCGTGAAGAGCTGGTCGATTTTTGAGCGACCAGATCTGAAACCGCCTTGATATTTGCCAATGATTTCTTCCACGAACGGTTTAATCTTATATTCCAGGATTTTTGACAGGATTTTGTCGGCCGTACAGACTAAGGAGATGCCTCTGTAATTCTCACACCGCACTTTATCTCCCTTTTTATGTATGGGACAGATGATGCTTCTGCGCCAATCGTCTGGGATCACCTCAGTCTCCCAGATTCGCAGCAGTAGTTGATGTAGCGCACTTAATAAACCCTCCCCACCAGACTTGAGTAGCTCAGCTGGTATCTCGTCAGCGCCCGGATGGGGGCTGTCCAACGGTATCGTCATGGAGCTCAGCTTCTGCTGCGAGGATGTTTGATGGCGGATTCAGAAGCTCTTCGAAGTAGGACGCCCATCGTTTGCTAATAATTTCGGTGTCGCTGATAATGCTTCCATCTTTGTCCTTACAGAGGCTAGTCCTGGGTTGGTAGCCATTTTTGATCATGTTTACTAGTCTGTACGCTTGTCTGGTGTTCTTACTAACTAGGTCTACGTTAATGTTCAGCAACTGCTCGTCAAAGTATTTCCGTTTCTTACGCCTAATTATTCTATTGGATATTCGCCGTAGCTCGTCATATTTTTCCTTCTTGGCTCTGGTTGCACGTTGGACCCATTGTCTGTAGGCCTCGTTCTTCGCGTCAAGTGAGTTTCTGTACTCTTCGTCAAACCATTCATTTCGCGCTCGTCGGGCTTTGTATCCTACAATGATTTCTGCCACATTCTTGATTGTGTTTTTGAGCTCTTCCCACAACTCGTGGACACCTACGTTGCTGGAGTCGCGTAGCATTGGTGAAATTCTTTCCTCAAGCATGGTCGTATATGTCTGAGCCGTATAATCGTTCAGCAAATTCTCAACCGCGAAAATTTTGGGAGGGCTGAATCTCGATTGGTGCACTGAGGAAATTCTGCACCGGTATGTTGTTTTCACCAGGAAATGATGGGAGTCACAGTTAGCTCCGCAGTACGACCGAACATCCATCACACTTGACGCCCATCTCTTGCTGATAAGGACGTGGTCGATTTGGTTGACGGTATGTGCGTCTGGAGAATTCCAAGCAAGTTGAGCTTGCAACAAGGTTCCTGCTGCAAGCGAAGTCAATTAGACGATGGCCGTTATCATTGCATTCTTCGTGGAGGCTGTGTCCTCCAGTGGTCCCCCGATGCCAACTTTCATTCCCGACTTTTGCGTTGAAATCTCCCAGTAGCATTTTTAAGGCAGGCATAGAACTCGTCTTTTACAGAGTCTTCTTGTACTGCGGTGGGAGCGTGCACATTGATGAGCCAGAGGTTGAAAAATCGCGCCTTGATGCGAATCGCACACAGCCTTTCGTTTACGGGTTTGAAATCGGACTTAAGCTGCTTACTCACTATAAATGCTACTCCAAACTCCTTGCGGCCCGAAGGTTTGCCTCTTGTAAAAATTGTGTGCGATTTCTTGTCGTTGATCTCGCAGCCTAACCAATTTGTTTCCTGGACTGCAGTAATGCTCAGTTTGTATTGTTCGACCTGATGCAGGAGGGCCTTTTCAGCCCCCGGTTTGTTCAGGGAGCGTACATTCCAGGTTCCGAGAGAATAATCCGTTGTGCGTTTGCGTGGTCGTCGTTGTTGGTCCGTCCAATCCGAGGCTATTTTTCCAGGTTTCTTGACAGAAGTAGTTTTTACAAGGATGAGTTGTCGGCACATCGCTCAACCATTTCAATGGGGGCCTCAGTGATAGTTGCTTCAGGAGACTTGCCTCGTGCCAAAGTTCACACAACTATGTTGCAGGTCTGACAACGTGGCTAATTCTCCCTAATGACCTGAGACGCTTAAGTGTAATTCAGCCATCAGGCAGCAACTATGCAAGTTTTACTGAGGATAGAGTTACCTCGTTGCCTCAAACCCTCCTCCTTTCTCCGGGCTTGGGACCGGCAAATCACAAGTTAGACTTGCGATCGGCGGAGTTATATATATATATACATATATGAATATATATATATATATATATATATATACATATATATGTTATATATATATATATATATATATATATATATATATATATATATATATATATATTATATATATATATATAAATATATATATATATATATATATATATATATATATATATGTATATATATATATATATATATATATATATATATATATATATATATATATATATATCTATATATCAGCAAAATGATTAATTAGGTTAGATAATCTCTGGAGAGGCCGATCTAATTGAGATGAAACTTTCAGATAACATAGATGTCTATTACAGGTAGTTCCATTGTTATAATTAAGATATCTTTAACCCTTTGGCGGCGGCGGGCATTTTAGTGAATTTTCAGCTACCCTCATATTTCTATGCAGATTACATTTTTGCTGAAAGTAAATAATCAATATGTAAACTTATTATATTTAATGCTTGCTAGATTTTGTCCCTTCTGTGGGTGCTGAGTGCTTAAAAGAAGGCAAGTATTTCGTTTTAAATTTCGATTTGTCATAGCTTCTGACCAAAACAGTGGACCATCGTGAAACTTGCAGTTGGTTTTGATGTTATCCGTGCGGGTAACTCTGTAGCTACGTCAGGCACCTGAAAAAAATCCCTCAAATCATCAATTCTCCTGAAATTTTTTTGATTTTTAAAAAGAAATTCAAATAGTTGATAAATTTTGACCTTTTTCCACCACGTCAAATTAAAATTTTCAAATTCCGCGTTGCACAAGAACGGCAACCAATCATCAAATTATCTTTGTTTTCAGCACTCAAAACTTCTGTTCACGAGAACTGACGACCGGATAATGCGATCACTATTAAATTTACAGGACATGCTGATATTAACTATTTTGAAATACAAGCAACACTGTGGCAGCGGGCCATCTTGAAAAATCACCTAGGAAAATACTGGTTTTTGGCCTATAGCTTCCGATTTAGCCAACAGATTTTAACAAAATTCACACACTAGCTGAACCTTACTCTAAAACAGATTAGAAAGCAATTTGGTTGAAAAATAAGCATAGGGCTGCCAGCTATGGCAGTTTTGGTCTGCTAAATATTGAATTATCCTGCAATGACAATTAACAACAAATATTGAGGTTTCAAAAAGTTGAAAAGTTTTGAGAGTGGAAACCCTAAAATTATATTCACTCCTGCAACTTCCAGCGCAGTCACTCAATCGAAACGAAATTCACAGGGTGGGTTTAACTCAACGTGAAATAGATGTTGGTGCAGCACCAGACAATTTCGTAAGAATTGCACCAACAGGTGCTTCTTTTTGTATTCATAAGCAAAACATTTACAATAAAATAAGCAACCGATGATTACATTTTCCGAATTTTTTCAGATGGCAACCCCAGACATAGTTTAATCGCTCACACTTTCGACGATATCCTTGGATGAAAACGAAATGCAAAGGATAGGTTAATTATACACGAGCATGTTATGGTAGACTTATTGCTGTTGTGTTGGACAAATGTTGCTAGCAGTGAACATTTTCATCATTTGTGCTATAGAAGATGCTGTCATAAAATGATATTTGTTACTTTGAGTAAAAAATGGTTGAAATGATTCTACATAGAAGTGTATTACACATATTTAAGTTCCTCAAAGATAATTTCTTCGAAAATCAGTTTTCTAGCGGTTCTGATGCGCTAGAATTTTTTTTTGTGGTCAACAGATTTTTCGGCAGATCCGTGAACGCTTGTAAGGCTTAATTTAGACTTTATTTTCTCTCTTTAAGGCCCGAGAGGGGCTGTAGTGCTACGACGAAAAATGTTACAAAGCAAAGCCAACAATGTCGGACACCTCGTCTTAGTCTGTTTCAAACTCTTAGAATAGCTCAGCTACGCTACTGACGTCACAATCTGTCATAGCAGCCTAAATATAAGACCAACGACGTGAATTCGGAAAGATTCAGTCATAGCTTAAGAACTATATATAGCTCGGAAAGTACGTGAATCGCGATACAATTTGCAATATTTCCTCACTGATTGCGAGATGTAGATAGCAATATTAAAGTCCAAGTTGAAAAAAGACACAAAGTACCCCTCCAAGACAAGACAGGCCCCTTTTATACGGTCAGATACCTTTCTCATTCTCACTAGGCAATATACATTTGCTTTGCCAAAGAGACTATTTTAACGAATGGCGATTTATGCAATGTTGATTTTCTTAAAACGTTTTCTGATTAAAAAAATGGTAAGCGATAAGATAGTCCCCGCGGAATACTACTTTCGATGCCATTTGGCGGGTAAAAGGAATAACCCTGAAAGTTTTATGCAACCTAATACAGAGAATTTCGTTTGTTGCCAGTAAATGTTCCCTGCGCCTACTGTTTCTTGATGGAATTAAACGGACGCCACCACACTTTCACCTATCAGCTAACATACATACATTCTCACCTGTCATTTGAGAGAATGCTTTCCTCACTTTTGAGGAAAGCATTCATAAAGTGAACTTATTTTGGTTTTGGTTCTTCTTAGGTGCCAGCTGATGGTAAATCCTTCACTCTCTGCAAATCTCTTCCATCAGGCAAATTTCGCACAATACCGTTCTTTCCATGCTATTCATTAGTTCTTATGCTATGACTCAGTCTTTTATAAGAGATTCACCAGGCCCAACACTTAATTGCCCAACCATAATTAGTTCAGCTTGAAACGTAATTAAGAAAGATCCCACAATGTGAATACTGCCAGAATTGTTGGTGAGTTTCATGCACTTGGAATAAGTAGTTCTTCCAAGTTTCTGTTGACAGTTTCTACGATAGTTAGGGGTAGCAGTTATTGTCTACCTTCATTGACCTTCAAAATGAAAATACAAGTATATAGTCAATATAAAACCGCCTGTTTTCATTCACCCATGCTAAATTTAGCATGGATAGGATATACAGCCGGGCAACGCAGAAATGAATGGTTCGACGAGGAATGTCAAGCCGCGTTGGATGAAAAGAATGCGGCCTACAAAATCCACATTGAACGACCGACTAGAGACGTAAAAAATAATTAGACGTAAGAAACGAAAGCATTTTGACACCATGCTGAATAACATGAATGACAATTTTATGGCTAACAACACTCGACAAGCGTACAAAGTAGTGAGGCAGTTAAAACAAAGCTTTAAACCACGAACTAGCCTATGTAGGGCTGCCGATGGAAGTATCATAAGTGGCTCAGAACATTTGAAGGAAAGATGGGCGTCCTATATCCAGCACTTAACGGAAATGTCTCCGCACTCAACGATTAATTGGCACATACCTTGACTCTTTAACTTAGCGCTTGAGTATGTCATCAGAAAAATCCTGGTTGACACGAGAGAAACTCTATTATTTAAGTCGACACAGCTAGTAGCTTACGCTGAAGACATCAACATTCTGTCACGTTCGTTCAACGACGCCAAGAAAGTATTTGTAGCTCTAGACGAAACCGCCAAGGAAGTTGGTTTTCAAATTAACGAACAAAAAACTAAAGTTATGACTCAATCAAGGAAAAGGACGCCAATAAGACAAAACATAACGAAAGGGGACTATAACCTTGAAAACGTAGACAGCTTCGTGTACCTAGGGACGAATCTCTCGAAGGATGGGAATGAGCTTGACGAAATAAAACGACGGATTCAATTAGCCAACAAGACATTCTTTTCGGTGCTTCCCACTTTAAAATCTCGATGCGTACACAGGAATACAAAGCTCCACATCTATAAAACAATTATTAGACCTATGCTATGCTACGGAAGCGAGACCTGGACGCTGACCCAGGCATCTGAAGAAGCATTGAATACGTTTGAGAGAAGGGTATTGCGAAGGACCCTCGGTCCAATAAGGAAAGAAGATGGATGGCGAATCCGATACAACAACAAGCTGTATACCATATATGACGAGTCAGAAGTCTCTATCGTCATACGACTCCAAAAACTACAATGGGCTGGCCACGTCGAACGAATGAGTGACAATCGAATCCCCAATTGATCTCTCAAGGGGCGAGCGAGCGAAACCAGGCCAATTGGTAAGCCACGCAAGCGCTAAGAGGATTCCATAGATGCTGACAGCAGGTCATTTTTGGGAGCCCCGAACTGGAGGACGCGGTCACTGAACCGAGACAAATGGAGGCGAAGCATTAAGGAGGCTAAGGCTCGATTCGGGGTGTAGTGCCTCAATGATGCTAAGTTTATTGAGTTGTAATGATTTTTGGCTTCACTCCAAATTTAACTTCATTAAAAAAAAACTAAGCTGAACTTGAGCACAAAGTTTTCATACGCACATCTTGCTATACATGGTTTATGAAAATTTTTGGTATTATACCCTGTTTTTGTCATAGAAATAGTTTGATCTTTGTAATTCCAATTTCTCTCAAATACGTACATATATACATTTGTAAAATAGTCAAATCCTGCATAATATTACGTCGGTGTATACGTATATTTGTACATTGTTGCATTCAATATTAAATTAAAAAAAAACTCTAGCGCACCTGAACCGCTAGAAACACTAATGCTCGAAGAACAGTAGAAGAATCGTGCAGGTTTTGAGTGCATATTCCACCACATGAGCTGCTTATTACAGTCAAACTGCTTTAAATGCTACGTTTTACTTTGGTGTCAAGAATGCATTATAACTCATATGGTGGAAAGGTTTCAGATATTACCACTGGCATGAATTTCAAAGTTTATGAGAGCAAAACACTTGTTAATTATATTCGTTATCAGTTGCTTATTTCACAAAATTTTGAAAGCAGCACCTCATATAACATCAATGAAGAAAATGCTCAGTGCCTGCAGCACTGTAACTGAAGTTGGTGTTTCGGGCTGCGATCCGAAAAATTTGCAGAACTTTGGGAATTGAAACATTGGTTATTTATTTTCATTGCAAATGTTTCCGGTATGAATACTAACTGTAAGCATTTATTGATACATAAGTAGCACTACCGACTCGTGCTGGCAACTTTTTGCCAGTATCAAAGCCAAAAATATATCACATATGCCTCACGTTGAAATTAACCTACCTTGCGAATTTCATCTCGATTCGATGATTGCATTCGAAGTTATAGGAGGATAAAGAAATGTAGGGCTACCAGCCGCAAAATTTTTCAAATAATCGAAAACTTACTATTTGCTGTTTATTGTCGCTACAATATCATTACCATTTGAAAATTTTATGATAAAATCGCTTACTAAAGATATTCCAAATAAACACAAAACCAACAATAGTCGGCAACATTATCGTGGCTTTTCAACAAACTTCGGCCTTAAATAGGATCCATTAATTGTATGAAATTCGTATTAATTTCATGACTGCACTGGAAGTTATAGGGCAAAAAGCTTTATTTTCCGGGGCGAATTTTCAAAACAAAAAACACAAAAATTACCATAGCTGGCAGTACCAATCGAATTTTTCAACCAAATTTCTATCAAACAGAGTAAGGTTCAGCTACTGTGTCAATTTCATAAAAATCTGGTAACTGAATCAGAATTCATAGGGCAAAAAGCAGTTTTTTTCTTTGTAATTTTTCAAGATGGCACCACTAGCACAGAGTTGCCCACAATTCGAAATGGCTTCTATCAGACCTGGTGCTACTTAAGTCCAATATATTCTGTTAATTTCATTTGTATTGGTTCGTGAGTTCCCGTGAACAGAAGCTTTTGATGATAACAATATAGGTAAATTGGGAGAGTGTTACCGTTCTTATCCGACATGAAATTTCCAAAATTACACTTTAAACTGTGTATGTAAAGCATAAAATTTGTACGCAAATTGGTTTTTATTGTAACAAACGGACATTTTTAGGAGATTCGATGGTTTGAATGTTTTCACTTTCAGTACACTTTCAGTAGCTACAGGGTTGCTAGCACGTTCATTAAAAACTATGCAAATGTGCAATTTAACAACAATAATATGTCCTTTGAGTTTCATGATGATCTAATAATTAATTAAAAAGTTATCGCAATTCAAACATTTTCAAATTTTCCCAATCTCATTTTAGGCGTCTAGTGCACACGTAGGGTTAAACATTTCAAAAACATCATATAATTCACATTTAAAACACGTTCAGAATTCATTACATAAACATTATTTTGGCAAAAGTTATTTTGTGACAGAATAATAAGTATATTCAAAATATCAATAAAATGGCCGCCGGCGCCAAAGGCTTCAGGATTATTAACTTTTTTGTGAGACTTGGCACTATTCTGTATATACACCAATGTATCCTGACTATTTCGGGTCAATCGGATGGCGCGTTCCTGAGATTTTTTCACTGAAATTTTTGATGATATATATATATATATATATATATATATATATATATATATATATATATATATATATATGTCCTCTGAAAATTTCAGCTCAATCGAACTGGCCAATCCAGAGATTTTCTCCTTTACATTTTTTGCTGATATATATATATATATATATATATATATATATATATATATATATATATATATATATATATATATATATATATATATATATATATATATATATATATATATATATATATATATATATATATATATATATATATATATATGAATTTTCGGCGAACCGATTTTAATACCAATTTTCTTCGCAAATCAGAAAAAACCACACGATATTAAGACAACAATACTTAAAACATACTATATATATTTGCATATTATGTATGTATATGTACATCTAATCCGCATATTTTATATTCAAGGTGATTCATGGAGGGCTCGCCGGTACCATCCTAACGAAAAATAAGTTGTTTCCACGCGAAATTCAAGTTTACAATGAAATTTTGCCAAGAGTTGATAAACTTTTGGAAGGTGTGAACGATTTTACAAAATTTTCACCAGAATGTATCCACACCAGCACCAGCCCAGACATGATGCTCTTACTGGAGGACCTTGAGGCTTCTAACTATGAATTATTTGATCACGGTCGTCTATTGAATTTAGACCACGCTTTACCTATTCTCATGAAGTTGGCCAAATTTCATGCAGCCACAGCAGTTATTCACCAGCAATATCCCGAGTTTATGGACGTATTCATGGAGGGCCATATATCCGACAATCCAGATCGACAGGACTTTTTGGGATTTTTTCCAGCGAACATGCGTTCACTAGCCGAAGAAGTGGCCCAGTGGCCAGGTTATGAAGTCATTGCCGGGAAGCTGTTTGGCTTAGTAGAAACAATTATACCGAAGGGCATTGATCTTTTTGCTGAAGACGAAAGCTCTTTTCGTGTGTTAAACCAAGGAGATCTTTGGGTTAAAAATTGTATGTTCAAATACTATAATTTTGAACCACAAGATATTTTATTGGTAAGTTGAATCTCCTTGAATTTGGAATTTGGGAGTTTAGTTTTTATGTTGCCTTTCTTCCAGCTCGATTACCAATTAGCTCATTTTGGATCACCTGCGATCGATTTAAATTACTTTTTGTACGGATCCATCAATGAGAATGTACGTAAAGTTCATTTTAAATACATGGTCCGCTACTATCACTGTGCACTTAAGGAAACCTTGGAAAGACTGAATTACAAAGGTCAAATTCCTACACTGAAAGATATTCATATTGAACTTATACGAAAAAGTTTACATGGTGAGTTCAATCTACTAGATTGTTTACTAGAGTAAACAAGAGCCAGCCTTATTTGTGCAACTACAAAATATTTATTCATGTTATCTTCAAGCGGAAATCTGCTTACCGACATGTTTAACAAAACAATATTTTTAGCTGTTATTGCGGCAGCTTGCTTGACTCCTATAATTCTAATGGATTTGGATCGGTGTCCGGAACTGGAGGGGCTTATTGACCAAACCGATGGTGGAGCGAAATTTCGAAAGGAGAATATCGAAAACGTGAAATATAAAACATACATTCAGAAGACTTTAAAAGAGTTTGAATTGTCAGGATTTCTAGATTAGAGAAATAAAGAGTTTTAAATAAAAAATGATGAACCTTTATAATTTGAAAATAAATTTCTGTGTTGTATATAGGGTTTATTGCAGCCTGCTCTAAATGATTTGAATTCGACATCAAAAGTTGAATATGTGCTGAAGGTGCAATCGGACTTAATTTTATTATGCCTCCTAAGACTTTACATTCTTGTTTTTACATCAGTGAAATATAATGCTACATATAGCAGATAACGTCTTTTGCCAGATTATTTTGGACAAGTCTTATACTCCAAGTTACCTGTATACTTTTTCTTCATGCGTAGAATTTTCGTGTACTGCTTAATGTCCCAATGACTAATTCCTGGTATTGAGGAAATTTACGACATTGAAGAGATTGAAGAAGAAGTAGCAATATATTCTTCTTTTTCAGGCAACTATTAGAAAAACGGAACAAAAACAGTTTTCAAATATGAAAATGGCAACATAGAAATCCACCAAAAAGAAACTGAAAACGTTTTGATTTAAATCAAGAGACCAGACAATGTTTTCTTGATACAATGACATACAAATTTCATCACCATGATCGGCACTACAATGGGGGCATGGTTCGATCTCCCTCAACATGCTTTTTCATCGGTCCCGATCGCAAGTCGAAGTTACCTAATTAGTCTCCGCTAATCTCGGAGGCCCTGGTGAACGCCATCACTTCAGCGCAATCGAGGGCTAATTTGCTTTTATGTGACATCAAATCTACCGCATAGGGTTTCGCGAGCAGACTCTTCTTTATTCATATGAGATAGGTACCCGGCCCACCAAAGTCAACCTACCTTTACTTCTGTGGTAATATCTGCTAAATATTATACAGCTAATAATTGTAGCGTCTCCGGAAATGCTTTTTTCTACATCTGGGGCCAAAGATTTTCCTGGATACTTTCCGTTTCACTCAAGTCGGATCCATATGTGAGTACTGACAAGACCATGGTCTTCCACAACTGATACTCTAAAGTTTGAGTAAGACTTCGGAATTTTAAAAGCTTGGACAGCAGTGATGGCTCGTGACTTTGAGACTCGGAGAAGCACAAGTATTTTTGCATATTTTTGTAGAATAATCAAATAGATATTTATACATAAACTTGTCAGTACTATTCAGTGATTTTCTTATTCACCATGCTCACAACCAGTCTCTTTAATGTTTAAATAGTGCAAGATGCTTCAAAGAAAAAAAGATTTTTTTGAAATAAACAGTGAAATTAGTGGTCATGGTTACCGAAAATCTATGAAGTGCCTTTTTCTTTTCGAATGGTCTAGTTGAAAATTATCACCACAGTAGATAATTTTTGGCATAATCGCATCAAATTCCAAGATAAAAAGAATCCTATACTCTTGTACTATTTACATTGAAGCACTACTTTATTCATTAGAATTCAAACTTACGCACTGTATGCACAAATAAGAAAACAGAAAAATTAAAATAATGTCAAACAATAGCAAACATTAAACTCTAGAGCTCAGCAGCAAAACCATTACAGAAATGGAACATGCAAATAACAACCTATGTGAAACAAAAAATCTATTACAGTATTTATATATGTATACAAATAACATCCTAAACTTAAGCTTCCAAAGCAAATCTGCTCTAGGCTGTAGCAAAATAGAAACCGAAAAGAAAATGTCTTAAATCTGGTTGCGGCCATGCACAAACATTTCTCGGACATTTAGCGGGCGGTTGAGCAAGGGTTTTTTTCATTTTCTTTATTCAAGAAGACGCGGTGAGCTTCCGCTTATTATATAGGATGTATGCAGACATCATTAAAACGTGCATTGAGGTATGATTACTTGGGTAAACTGGACTTGATGCCCCACACCCGGGAAATCCCACCACCAGAGGGCGAAAAGGTGGTAGAAGGGCTGAAAAAATGAAGAAAAACAGAAAAAATTATACAACAAAATAAAAAAGAAGATAAGAAAGAAAAGAAGCCCCAAAAGCAAACACACAACCACAAAAACACTAACATATTAGCCCGACATCTATCGGCGAAATTCATGTAACAGCTGTGTGGGGCATCAAGTCCAGTTTTACCGATTACTTCAGTGTTCTTTGTTGCATATTTTCATTCGCTGCATTGAACCATGTGTTCTGTCTTAAGCATAGTACTGAGTTCGATTTCACGTGAAATTTTCATACAAAATTTCACGTGAAATCTGTTTCGGCGAAAATTTAGCTTGAAAATAAGCAAGTTTGGTACTGTGTTCTTTGCATGAAAAGTTGCTTTGAAGTTGCTTTCGCTTCGAAAACATAGATGGCACTGAAACATGTCAATCATTTCACGCCAATTTAGTTTGTGCAGTTCATTCTTTCGAACTAAAAAGTGACATTTAGTGTTTCAATTTGAAAATTGAGCAGTGCAAATGTCTTTCCAATAAGAAAATCGATCGAAAAGTGAAATTCATGACATTTTATCCGTCAGAAATGAGCATTGTCTCTGCTTTTCTGCATTGTCAAAATTTTCATTCGAAAGAATGACCAGATAATGGAAACATGTCAAAATTTCACGTGAACTCGAACTCAGTACCAGCCTTTAGCGTTTACATTACGCGAAATTGCTTCCCGAAACAGCTTCCAAAGAATGTTTCTCGAAACGATTGGCTCCCTTTGCACGCAACGTAGACTTGAAACAGGTCGGTTGGTTTTAACTGAATTTACGCCCTACATTAGTGCTAGCTGTTGGCACATGTAAACACGGATTTACATACAATGGGAATGTTGCGAACTTTGAGGAGTGTTGACACATGAGCGTATATGTCCAACCCGTTTTTTTAGAAGGTTGAAGTGAAGTGGAGGAGGGCGGGTATTTTGATTTGTACTTGCACTTCACTCCCGCCTCGTAAATAACCGGGTTGGACACAATGATGCATGGGATCATGTGTAAACTCTCCTTTAACATGTAAGAGGATTTAAAACATGAGTCCTTGTGATTAAGCTGTTTTTTTAGAATCCTTCTAAATAACTGCTTTTTGAAGTACCGGTTTGATCGCATGGACGCATGTGTAAACTCCACCGTAATGTTAAAATAAAAAACCTTGTATAACGTGGGTAATTCAGAAAAAACAATTTTCTCTTGCATTATTTGCGTCTGCTCATAAATGAATATTTACAGAAAAAACATTTCTCTCTATCAACAACGACAACAAGCAATTTATGTCGTTTCAGGAAGCACATCAGATCGCATTAGATAACAATAGGCGTGTTTTTTTGCTCCTCTATCCAGCAGAGAATAGAGTATACGCATTGGAAACAACACTCCTGTACCAGTGAATTCACAAGTACAGAAATTCTATTCCTCATTGGTATTTCACGTGCTGGACTATAGAATGTGCTGCTAGAAAAATGAAAAGCTCATGCGAAGTTATCTTTTTTTCTGTGAGGTGGCTTTTGTTTTTTTAAGGTTAAGTTGAATGTTTTGGTAGTTAGGAAATTAGAAAAAATCCTCATAACGTGTAGAAAGTTAAAAGAGGTAATTTCCTGTTAGATTTTTTTTTCTATTTTCTATCGATTGTGGTAGTGTATACTCGTTCTTTTCTCCTTATATTTTCAGCTGTTTTGTGGTACCATAGCAAATATAGCAACCTATGTCAGTCTTAGCGAATGCACTGCTGTTTTATACTAGATCGTTGTTTTTGCGGCATAGTTATATTCTGTTCTGTATCGTAGCAAAAAAACTCGCCTATTCTGTTCTGTATCGGAGCAAAAAAAAACACGCCTAATACGCGTGTTACTATTTACTGAAAATTTAAAATACAAATGGCAAACATCAACATAGTTAACTGTCAGTTTGTAATACTCTACACGAAAGTGTTTTCGTGCAGAAATAAATATTTTTACGTTTTTATGTTTGTATGCAATTTTTGCCCTGTTGGTTTTACTGATGTTCCTCTCCTCATTAGTTCTCTACTCTTATGAACTGCACATACTAAATTTGCGTGAAATGATTGGAGACATATAGCAATGCCATCTGCATTTTAATTCTGAAAGCAGCTTTTGACGGACGCTAAAGGCTGGTACTAAGCTAATCGTGAAACTTTATTTTGACATTTCTCCATAATCTGGTCATTCTTTCGAGCGAAAATTTTGGCAATGGAGAAAAGCAGAGACACTGCTCATTTCTGACGGATGAAATGTCAAGAATTTCACTTTTCGATCGATTTTCTTATTGGAAAGACCTTTGCACTGCTCCATTTTCAAATTGAAACACCAAATGTCACTTTTTAGCTCAAAAGAATGAGTTGCACAAACTAAATTGGCGTGAAATGATTGGAGACATGTTTCAGTGCCATCTACGTTTTCAACGCGAGAGCAACTTCGAAGCAACTTTTCATGCTAAGAACAGAGTACAACTCTTGCTTATTTTCAAGCTAAATTTTCGCCGCAACAGATTTCACGTGAAATTTTGTATGAAAATTTCACGTGAAATCGAACTCAGTACTATGCTTAAGAAGCGAGTGATGCTAAGAAGTGAGTACAACTGTTGCTTATTTTCAAGCTAAAGATAGTACTAAGTTTAAAGCTAGAAAGATCGGTAGAGGTTGATTAGACCGAAAATTTGACGAAAATGATTGGAAAATGATTGTGTAATGGCGCAAATACACTCTCCCCGAGACATGGCAAATGTTGGCGAGGTGAGTGTGTAAATGGTCTCCTAGTCTATTCTTGGCCGTTTTTTTTTGCATTGAAAGCACAAGTGTGCTAATGGCTTTTTCGTCGGCTCTTGCCTGTTTTATGACGGGATTATGAGCGTTTTATGGTGGTGCTGAGTTTTTATGGTCAACTCGCCCTACCTCGAGGCCGCTGGAAATGATGTCGACATTACGTACCGAGTCAAAGGAATTTGAAAAAGGGTCTGGTGCTGGCTCCGATGATATTTACAAAACTATTTTGTTTGCCCATGAAATCATGGGCAAGATGCATCATATCGGACAAGATGTATGCTTACATGGTAGACTGTCCGAATATTTGCAAACAAATTTTTGAACAGAGAAAATGCTACTTACCTGCAAGATATTACCACTTAAATTTCACACAGAAGGGTATGCAGTTTAAGTGTACAGATATGCATATCGTGTAGGTAGGTAGGTATGCCGGTTGCCCGCACGAAACCATCGTCCTATGTGGAATTGCGGCATAAAGTGAAGTGCCACGAGGAATAGTTGCACAGAAGACTGGAAAAGTCATTGAGCTGATAACGCATGCAAATGATGCTTCAATGACGATGCGTAAAATGATGTCATATAGGTGAACTGAGTGTCTGAGGACTAGGAGGAAGAATTAAGACCTAAGCCGATCCAACTATGATGAGCTTCAGGGAGCATGACAAGAAGCGGGAAAGAGGTTTCAGCTCTCAGTCTGGAATAGCGGAAAAGGAAGCAAATGTTGACCAATTGAGTGAAGTGTATTGAATTATCATGTCGGACATAAAGTGTCTAACATCACTAAAAGTCAGCTGCCCCATGCATCTCGAAAATATTATCGGAACGGTTTTTCACTGTAGTGCCTAGTACTATACTCTTCGCGAAACGAATTCAACGGTCAAATCCCACACAAAAAGAGCTTTACTGACGAATTGAAAAGCTCTTTTTGTATGGGATTCGACCGTTGAATTCGTTTTGCGAAGAGTATGGTACTATGCTGCAAAGAACTAAAGATGAGGCATTCGCAGTAAATAAAATTAAACGGTGCAGGACGATAACGCTTAAAGACGATAACGCGTCTGGCTTAGATGAAACCACAAAGAAATGTCTAAAGATTGCAGTTAAACGAAAACTCGACATATTTAGCAGTGTGTTCAATGCATGTTTGACCGAGCAAGCTTTCCTAACTTGCGGAAAAAATATAAAAGCTTGTTTTGTTGCGAAAGTGCAGCAAACGCGTTGGCAAGCCGACTTCATATAATCCTATCTGCTTTTTGGATGTATTTCTGAAAATACTGGAGAATATGTAATATACACAGATATAAGAGAGAATGGATTAGAAATCGACCGAGAGAAATGTGATAATTTTCGACTTTTTGTTTACTGGTGTGAGAATGAGGTACTGGTGTGTGCCCTACACAATTCATTTGGTAACGCTCATGTAAAAAGCACGAGAAATCGCCATTTTGAACGTCGTTTGACATTTCTTTCCCCAATCCGGCGAGTGGAGATTAAAATGCTTTTTGTGATTGAAATTAATTATGATTTCACACAAAAACCAACAGAAATTGATGCCAAAGGTTAATTTTACTCACCCGAAATACGATATTCCCTGCAAAGCACTTCGGTAACTACTTTTGCAGCCGTGAACGCGGCACATCATTATCGCACTATTTTATAGCTTTTTACCACTAATTTACTCGCGAAACCGACACAAAAGATTGTGCACAAGCTTAGATGTACGTTTCCACCGAATTCGTCGAAAAATTTCCAAATTTTGTATGAAAAATTTTGACTGAAAGCCAATGTTCTCAGTCCCCGACACAAATCAAACTGACATTGACGTTTCTTTCCGTGTTGCTCGTTGTACGCTTTTACGCCGATCTAGTGTTCACAGCATTAAGGCTTTTCGGTTGTGAGGGTGGTAGAAAGGGGCGCACTGAGCGGAATTTCGGTGAGAGAGCAATGTTGTGCGTGTATTAAAAAAGGCACACTCACGTATGGGTACATGGATAGCCATTTCGTATCCATATTCTTTCATGGCTGTGTTAATATACAATAGACTTCTACCCACTATGAAAAACAATACACGGCTCTTATTGCAACAATTTGGCTTCCGCAAAACGCATTCAGCTGTTGACGCTATCAAATTGGTTATAAAACTGTCCAGCCCTACAATCGAAGCACGAATAGCGTAACGGAAATACTGTGCTTTTATCACAGTTGACGTCAAAAACGCTTTCAACTCAATAAATTGGAACCAAATAGAGGAAAACTTCTTAAATTAAGAGTTCCTTCTCACCTCGCAAGGATAATGTGGCAACATTCCAAAGAAGAGCCAAACGTCCTACGGAGTAACAGTTGGTGCCCCACAAGCATTCGTTTTGGGGCCCCTCCCTTGGAACATTATGCATAGTGACATGCTTGCCCCAAAGTGAGGCATCGAAATTTGATTTCGCAGACGACATAGGAGATATGGAATCGGCTGAAAGCTTTCATCAGGTTGAAAAACTTGCAGATGAGACGTTATACATTACGAAAAAGTGGTTAGAGAGTTTGGGTTCGAAACTAGCAGCGTCTAAAGGCTGGTACTGAGTTAGAGCCAAACTACACGAGCGGAGCTATCGCAGCGTTTTTCTGCCGAGCTTTTGAAAATATATGGATTTAACACGCAGCCAAAAACGCGCTCGTATAGTTTGCTTCATACAAACTCCTGTGTTCTGTTTTGAAGCTCAAAAGCTCAGCGGAAAGCTCTCCGCTCGTGTAGTTTGGCCCTTAATCGTGAAGCTAAATTTTGACATGTCTCCATTATCTGGTTACAAAAGCAGAGACACTGCTCATTTCTGACGGATAAAATGTAAACAATTTCAATTTTCGATCGATTTTCTTATTGGAAAGACATTTGCATTGTTCAATTTTCAAACTGAAACACCAAATGTCACTTTTTAGCTCAAAAGAATGAGCTGCACAAACTAAATTGGCGTGAAATGACTGGAGACATGTGTCAATGCCATCTATATTTTCAAAGCGAAAGCAACTTCGAAGCAACTTTTCATGCTAAGAACAGAGTACCACTCTTGCTTATTTTCAAGCTAAATTTTCGCCGAAACAGATTTCACGTGAAATTTTGTATGAAAATTTCACGTGAAATCGAACTCAGTACTATGCTTAAGATAGAAGTGGTTTTGATTAGCAGCCGCCTTAAAATTGAGTTGTTTGAAATCGCTGCTCGGGACCAAAAAATAAAATCCAAGTCCGAAATCAAATATTTAGGTGAAGCTGAAATTTAAAGCCTATGTTGAACTTGTTGGTAACTAGGCTTCAAACGTTGGTGCTGCCCTAGCAAGGATGGTTCCTAGTATCGGAGTGAAATCACTATTTCTAGCGGCACCGATGCATTTGAAGTTTTTTAAATTTAAACTCAGTGATTGGTAACATAATTCAAAAAGAATGATACTGCTCTTAACCATACTCTATATTAATAGAAATTTATCAAATAAGTGAGTATGTTGCAGCAGGAACGCAAATAAAAGGCAGTAATTAAAATAATTAGGCTTGATCATTTTGTTTGCTCATAAAATATTTGTACATATTATATGTTATTCAAAGATCTAATAGACCACGGTTTTCTAAAAATGGGAGTATTTGCTTCACAGCATGTTTATAACGGGGGTTCTTGTACATGGTTGTCCTGAAATCATTTCCTGATTTACCTTCATCGAAAAAGTTTTCCATACAAGCATCGTCAGATGGATCAAGTAAGACCGCAGCTAAGACACCAGTTGTCGTCATAAAAGCTAAAACGAATATTCAAAGTATATATACGTTTAAAATAAAATCAAGCGACGTATTCTGCCCTGCTAAGCATAAACGCTCTATATTCTTTTTTCTTATGTTATGGGTTCAAAAACTACATACTCTATTACATCATTGTACAAAATTTGAAAAACCTATCTTTTGTGGAAGTATTTTACAATCAACATTGAAAAATGCACACTATGTCTCCAGTACGAATCAAAAAACAAATCATTGAATACCTCGAAAGTGTTTAAATGTAGATAGGACGTTTATGCTTAGCAGGGCGGTATTATTGTTTAGATCCGTGTCATACTTACAGTAAAATCCTCTTTTCAGCATTTGAATGTGCAATTCGACAAGGGTTGGTAATGCGCTATTGTACTTTACAATTTTCAAATTGCGGATTAAATGCTCATGATAGTATCTAACGAAGTAATCAAATTTACTTATTCTAATATCAAAGTTGCAAGAGGAAATGATGAAATATTGCAGATCCTGCACAGGTGATCCCCACCGGCAAAGCTGAAGATCAACAAACTTAACATCGGACACGGTTCCATCAACATTGTGCTTGAGTAAGATATTATTGCACCACATATCGCCATGATTGAGAACATTGAATTCAAGTGGATGCACTTTTTCAGCGTCACGAACGTGGGTTACAAAATTTCTCTGCAAACTTTCCTGAAAAATATTTCTATTAGTATAAACGAAGGTTTTGGTGTTTTGATGAAGTTTAAAAAGATAATTTAATATCCATTTAAATGATATATCATACAAAGCAGTGCGATAACATGGTTAAAAATACGGTCAAAGGAAATCTGAGTGCAGAGAGTTCTCTGCGAAAAAATAATGATTTACGAAGAAAGAATGAAATGATTTCGGTTTAAGGTGTGTTTCATCTTGAATATCTTATTGGCCCATTACATTTGATAATTTACAACTGAGTGTCAACTATGTAGAACTAGCAGCATCGAAGAACTTAGCCGTTGCAAATATCAGGTTCTCGCTAATGATACCCATACGGTCATTGAGGTACTATTTGATGAAGTCATTCGTAATCAGATAGAGACGAGGAAGCTAGACGAGACTGATGACCGTGCAAACACTCAGAGGTGCCGACAAAGACTCAGACAACAATCTTGCTAATATGGATTTCCGAACGCAGATTGCTTATGCCATGAACAAGCGTATGTCATCCACGAGCCAACATGACTGCCTTACGCAATGATAATACCCATCAAACCAAAAAGACAAGATCACGTCATGCGCATGTCAACACCCTTTAGTGACGTAAATTGCGCCAACACGCCCACAAACAATTCCAAAATGTCCTGTTTTGTAGGTGAATCAGGGTATTGTTTTTCGGTTGGCTACATTCTGCTAAAGACTTATTAATTAGTTATGATATTTTAAAAGTTCAGCAAAACTAGAATGTACTTTAGAATACGCACGTTGAACAAATGTATTGAAGAAATTGATAAGTCAAAAAATTTAAAAAAAAATATTAGCTTGAAAAAATAATCGTCTTTATTTTATCATTCATTAACGGATTACTTATGACTGCGAAATAGTGACAGATTTTTCATTCACGTATTGCTGTAAGGAAATACAGCACTCACATTTTTCAAAGCATCATTAAAATTACCATACATTCTACATTTTAAACAAAACTCTATTTTTCACAATATTTCTCCCTATTTGCCACTGTATGCTACAACATATATTACAACGTGAACGACGCTACATTAAATCAAAGCCGCAGATATGGACATTCGCAGAACAAGACGAGTTTGAAACTCGCCATGCCATCATCTTCGGATGCATGTATTTTTTTTTCTTTTCACCACATTTTTCTTAGGCTACCGCTCTCGCCTACGTGACGTAAATTGCGCCAGGCGGGACATGCGCAGAATATGACGAGTTTCAAACTCGCATTGTCGTGATTTCTAGTATTTGGTTCATGGTAATACGTTTGCTAGTAAGTAAGTAAGTTCTGGGACCAAGAAGGCGGTCGTGAATAGGAGGCGGACACGCTTCAAAAATACTATAACTAATCATGAATCAAGGAAACAAGATTACGACAATGGGTGGTCGCTCTTCGGCGCTGCATCCTATTTCGTCACGTACCGGAGACCGGCGAATTATGGAAAAATAGTCGAGTGTATGAATTGTATTGATTTTTTCTTTTCATTGTATAAATAGTAGACACAGCGCTGCCGAAATGATAATTGGTCATAAATGATCATTTAAGCGCTGTCTATCATATGGTAACTATAACTAAAATCGTTAAATGACACAATTAATATTCATTTAAATATTGCTTAATTATACTTTAACTTTAGTCGTTTATCCTTGAATGAGCTGTGAGCTCATTCATAATAACTTTTTTTGTGAAAAGTCATGTATTTAAAGAATTTTCACGTTAATCTTGCTCCATTTGTACTCTATTTTAATTAATTAGAGCATAAAAGAGGCAATATACACTTCAAGCACTTTCAATTTCTTCATTTAAAATCAGCAATTTAAGTGTGCGTCTGCCTAAACTTGGACACAACCGAAAACAGTACTCTTCATTCACTTAAAAACCAGTTATTTCGGGATGATTTCTAGGCGTGTTTGCATCCTATTTCGTCACGAGTAGGTGTGGTCATGCTCATGTCGTAACCTTTAGTACTTGATCCATGATAACTAATGCTGCAAATATAATCTTAGGCATTAGTTGCAGAGATTGGAGTGTCCAGTTTGATGATGAATGCAAACTTATGACTGAACGTAATATATTTCAGAACGCGGGTATGCGAAGAGAAGTATGAAGTCAGAAGAGACTGCGAAGAAGAGACTGCGCAGACGAAAGAAAGTAACCTGGGAGAAAAACTTCGTATGACAGAAACAGTGAGAGAGCAAGATCCGCACCAGGGGCAGAAGTTCTACAAAATAGTCTGGAACATGATGCAGCGCAAACCAGGCTGTAGAAACTGTAAGTCCATACATGACAATCTGAACGCCAATATTGAAGGTATTCTGAAGCGGTAGACACTTTAATGAATTGCTTAACGAGTAGCTCACTAAACTATCGCAGGCTCCACCAATCGAAGGAGTTGAGCTTACACTGTCAGAAAAGATGTTCAAAAAGCCATAAGTTAGCTGAAATTTAATAACTGCTACCCACACCATACAAAACCTTCAAGCTGTTTCAGCAAGGGGGTGGTCTAGCTTACTTCTTTAAACCTTGTATTGAAGAAAGCAGACTGAGGCTCCGACATGTTGATGAGACGCACTTCGTCACCAAGTAGCTTAGATAGCTTAGATACTAGCTTATGTTAAAGAAGCGGCTCATCAGTGCACGCAAAAGAAGCAGAGCTTCTTTTGCTAAACCACTTTGCATAAAAGAAAATGTTTTTACAATCAATATTTAACAATCAAAAGATTTGATTTTTGATCATACAAAAAAATTACATTTTTTTCTTTCTAATGCCAAAATACCATTGTTACTATGCATGAAGTGGTTTTATTTTATAACAGTCTAACTACAGAGCTTTGAAGGTACATTTAAAGGGACGCAACAAAATCTCAAGTGTTTTACTCAAAACCTCAAGCACTGAGTTTCAGTTCAGAATATACAGTTCATTGCAGCCACAGATATAAAAGAAAATGTATACGAAATGGCTATCAGTGTAACCATATGAGAGTTAGTCTTTTTTTATACTCGCAAAACGGTGCTCTGTCAGAAAAATCCGCTCATTGCATCCCTCCCTACCCCACTCAGCACCGAAAAGCCCAAATTCTCCCCTTAATTACGAAAAATGCTATGATGTGCAGATCGGAGTATGAACGCTGGCGATGCAAGACAAAAAGGAACGGCAAATATTCGCCTCGTTAGAAAAGTAGAGTCAAACTCACAAACTACAAACTGGTTGTAGTAGGGCAAGATAGCATGAAAGCGCTTGCTTTGTAATTTTGTATGCACACAAAATAACATGTGTGATGCAAGTTAATATTGCGGTATTATGTTGTATTTAACAAACATATATATTGCAGCAATTTGATTATCCCATTTGTAGCCAAATATTTATGTGATTATTGACAGGTATCTGACATGAACAATCGCATAAGCGAGTCTTATCTTTTGGAGATGATTTATTTGTGATAAATGCTCTTGCATTATCAAATGCTCTTGCATTTTTGATAAAACTGCTCTTGCATTACATGTACATGCGCGTACACTAAATGAAAGCAAGATGCAAGGAGTTCATATAAATGCTCAATGTTTTTCCATATCAACGATGCTCCCCTAACGCCAATTTTGCTCGTCTCACACATTCGTATCTAATTCTCATACTAATAAGCAGATCGTCGAAAATTGGACCATTTTTCAGTTGCAATTTGTTATCCATTCTCTCTTATATTTGTGGTTGCAGTGCATTGAGATATGCTACACAGAACACTGAAGTGATATTGTTTCAATGCTCAAATTGGTGATATTCGCTTAGATCTACCTAGACGCTTCACCTAAAAGATGCCCACAAAAACTCTGCAGTTCACAGCGTCTTGGTAAATAGAGAAATTCAGAAAACACTTGCCTATCCAACTGCTAAGCAGCCCAAAAATCTTTGTGAAAGAATGAAATTAAAACGTTGGAAAGTCATCAGCGTCTAAGTTTCTTTTGTTCCTCACGATTAAAATGAAAAACACTTCAGTGTAGAATTTTCTGCTCCTCTTCTTACGAGCCCTTCCGCTTATGATTTGAAGCATTTTATGGATGGTGAATGAATGGTGTAAGCTTATTCTGATGTTCGTTCATGTGGACAATAAAACATGTAGACGAGTTAAATTGTTTCGTGTGCAATTTTCCCCAGATCGTTTTTTTGTATCTGCTTTGGGTTTAGTTTCACCAAATGCGTAGTTTCTCAGTTCTGGTGCTCTGGATTCCGGATATCCAAGCCGTTTACCCAGCCATTTATTGTAGAAAATGGGGGTGAAAAATGGCCGTGCAAACGACGTGGAAATCCGAAATAATCACTAATAATGTGAGACAGTGATAAAAATGGCGGACTGGAGGAAAACTGCAAAAACCATTGAAAATTGAAAATTGCTATACAACCGTTATCATATACATTATACCGGTCAGATATGACGACTTGATTGCTTTGGACGCCCATGTTGATGTTATTTCTCCGTTGAATTTCTAGAATGCTTTCTGCAGTATTTATAGTTAATATTTAATGCGTCTTGGTTAGGGCAGGCAGTATTGAAAACAACAACAGCTGCTGTTTTTAATAATATCTACCTTAGCTAGCTCTTGATCAAGACGCAAAAAAAACCAACCTGCTTTAATTCTTTTAACTTGAATGTTTTCTATTGTCAATATTAATATGGTTGGACAACGAGAGATAAAAGATAGTTTTTAAAGCAAATTTTAACATTAAATTCATTAAAGTTAAAGCGTATTGCATAGATTTTGTTTCGAAAAGTTAATATAGACGCGTTTAATGTGTATGTTAAAGTGGAAAATCAAAATTGCTGTCATTGTACCATAGAGAATTTACTACGGCAGCCTTTATCATTTATGTAGATCGAATGAGCGAAAAAGGACATTATTGACTCGCAGCAACCAAAACCACTAATTTCGCTCAGTCAACCGTTCGCAAAAGGTTACGATATTAGGCACTTTTCTTGTAAATTAGGCCAAGAGGCTAAATGGCTTCGTGGCTGTAAAAAAATTTGAACATATTAGTTCATTGGCTAAATTTACTTTTTTTCCGTGAAAATAACATATGGAGAACTTGCAGATATTGGCTTGCAGATATTGGCAATTTAGGACTTGCAGATATTGGCAATTTGCATAAGGCTATAAAACGTCACTCAAAATCTTCTCAGGGCCATTTGCGTAGCATTTTAGCTTTTAAAAGGTTTGAAAATTTGCGAAGGATTGAATCTTTGATCGATAACGCACGATCAATTAGTCTTCAACCGAATAATGGACAGATGCCAAACCACCAGTCAAATTTATTTTGTGTAGTTTGTTATAATTGTTTTATTTATAAATCGTTGTTTTTAATGTATGTCTTTATTTTTGTTGTAATTTTGTTATGTTTTAGATATATTATGTGCTCTTTTAAATGTTATATGCTCTTGTTAAGTTTATGATTATTCTTTTTGTCGTTCCATCTACACTCTTCCCATTCCCTCGGCTACTGTTTTTAATCTATCATCTTCAACCCATCACTAGAGCCTCAAAAAAATGTTAAAATTGTTAAAATAACACTTTTTAACATATTTTTGTTGTTTTTTGAAAAATTAACATTTTTCCGCCCTTTTCTGACTTTTCATAGGAAATTTAACAATTTTCTGCCATTTTCACACTTTTAGTAGAAATTTAAACATTTCTCTCGATTTATTGTTCACGATTTGCTCAAATCAATCGAAAAGATGAATATAGTACATTCATATAATATGAAAGTCAACCAAACAATATTTTTTTATATTTATTCAACAGAAAACTGAGAGCGTCAAAATTTAATTTATTTTATTAAATAAACAAAGACAAACTTCAATAATGATTTAACGATGATTAAACTAAAACAGATTCACATCATGATTCATTCGGCGTTTTTGACAGTATAATTAATACGAGTTGAAACAAACTGGAACAATTGCTGAATAAGCAATCATTGTTTCATTAGAAGTTTCCTATTTCTATATAAACGAATAAATGTGCATCAACTTTGAAAAATTTACTCGCTGATCAACGAGACCGAATCGAAAAAAGTCTATCAAAGAACTCTGATGTAGATTTTTACACCGGCTTACCAGTGGATCACAAAATCAAACCAAATTTTGCACCAATGACATCAGTAGATGCGGAACGTTCATTGTCCATTTATAAGTACATTTTATCCAGTACACGTAACTCTCCCCCTCAATCACAAATTGCAATGCTCAATATCCTTCAATACAATAATTTTTTTGACGATAAAGATGATTCACAATGTAAAATGATACAGAATGAAGTTTTCTTTCTCAGTTTTTTATGTTTGTTGCTCTATTTTATGAACATCTGAATTAAATTGATTTAACATTTTTTATAACAATTTTCGGTCTTTTTTTCTAACATTTTCACAAACATTTTCAGCCCATTTTATTTAACATTTTTTTGAGGCTCTACCCATCACCCTCACATCATCCTACCCTGGCAAAAACGCCCCAAGCGCCAATTAGTTTTTAGTGTTTTGAAATGCCCTTGCTCAAAGCAAATAAAATCACAGCTAATTGAGCTCGCTGATAAGAGCGGGTTTTTGTATATACATATACTTCAAAGATACGAGAAGCATACATAAATTCTAAAAAATTCTTTTAAATTTACGAAGTTGTATACGTACTGCGATATCCGTAATATAGGGCGATTCCGAATTGACGTCTTCATCCTCATCCTCAGCTTGTTATAACAGATTGTGACCTCAGCCGAGTAGCTGAGCTATTCTAACAGACTAAGACGAGCTTTCTGAAATCGTTGGCTTTGCTTCGTAACATTGCCTCATAACAAAAATCAGAATGTGACTTTGTTAACTGTTGTACAGCAGAGCAATGCCAAGGCGTAGATAACTGAATGTGGACCCCTGAGATAGTAGAAATAGAGTGGCCATCGGAGGTGTAACAAAATTTTGAGTAGAATTGTTGTGCCCATATGTGAAGGATGATGATTTTGGAGACGCTACAGCCGTGAATTATACACTTTCTGACTAGCAGCAGATAAAACCACAAAGATAAATATCGGCAGACACTGATGCGCTGGGCACAAAGTTCGTATGGGTGAAGCGGAGCCTACTCGAAAAACTGATTGTAGTAGATTGGTGACAGTGCGGGTGACCTAGCTCGCGCTAGCTGGATAGCGGTAACGAAAGCGCTCAGAATTTAAGGATGCTCAATAGGCTGACATTGGTTTGCAATCAAGACCGGTGAAAAAGCTTGTTGAAAGAAGCCAGAACCGGAGTCGGGGTGTAGTGCAGATGATGATGTTAGTTATGGTTACCTCATTGCCAAAGTGTCAGTATTGATGTCTGTATCAGGTAGCAAGCTAAGTTACTTGAGACCAGAAGAATGCCATCTGAGAGAATAACGTATCTATCGACAAAATAGTGCAAGGTCATCGAGTGATAAATGCACACAAGAGTCTGGCGTCCTATACCTAGATTTTTCGCATAAGCGTAGATTCAGCTAATACTCCTATGTAAAGTTTTTTAAAACTGTTTATTGAGGAATATGAAAGAACTGAATGGGCTTATCAACCTTTACACCGCATCTATAGAGCTTCTTCAAAACGCTGCAGAGACAAGGAGGAACTTTAATCGGCACAGCAGCTACAAACTCGGCAGTGAAAAGTGAAAAAGAATTTACGTATTTTCTTAAAGAGGTTAGGTTCATTGTTTTCAATTCCCACTTGATGACGGTGATACAAGAATACGATGTCGGCCTTTCCAAAAAGATATTTTTATATAGCTTTAAAGGTAAAAGCTGAAAGTTCCCTTTGTTTATACCTTACCAGCCTAGGACATGCAATGTTAAAAATAAATGAACAGGGTATGGTGCTTCCACGCATTCTGTGTAAAACTGACCAAATATATGCCGAAAAAAGATGGGTATATACCAGATTGCAATACTTTCACTTAAATTGACCGATTGATGATCTTCTAATATACATGACGTCCATACTGTTTCGAATTGTGAATCAGGCCAATACTTGGTAGCATGCAAATACCGGTGTCGGGCACATGGGACGAAGACCAGCCCTTCTCCCATGTTCGATAGTGAAAAGCTGCAAATAGCCTCAGTTGGATAAAAACCGTAGCAGAAGAAGTGGTTGGGTAGGATAAAAACCTCGGATAAAAACCGTAGCAGAAGAAGTGGTTGGGTATGAAGCCCAGTGCAGAACAACCGACTGGTTTGATAACGAATGTTAAGATGCACTAAAAACGTTCTTCAAAGCCAACACTTGACCGAAAAAAAAACAGTAGGAAAACTTTCAATGAGTAACGAAGAAAATCATTACATGTGAGAAACGGAAATATTTTAACCAGCAATTGAAAAGCATTCACGACAACTTAGCTAGAAATAGAACTAAATAAGCATACAAAGTGGTGAGAAGTTTAGGACGCAAATATCAGCCAAAGACTACACTTTGTAAAGACAAAATTGGCAATACCATTGCCAAAGATAGCCAGAATAAGATGGGGTGTTTTAAAGAATTTTTCAATTGCGCACATGGCTCAATAATATCGGAGCCGGCAGACATCTTTGATGAAGCCCCAAGAGTTTTTCCAAAGCTGGAAGAAGTCGAGTTTGCCATAAAGAGCAAGAAAAATAATTGAGCGCAGCGCATTGACGAAATTCCAGCTGAATTAATCAAATGCGTTGGAAGCTGCGCCGCGAAAGCTTTCCACATAATAATCCAACACATCTGTAATACACCGCAGAAAAGGCGCGAACCCATATCCCTATGCATAAATAAAGGAAAATTACAGAGGATACTTTGTCTTTAAAATACTCCAAACTTTCCACGTAGACACGTTAAACTACAACGCCAATCGTCGAATACTGATTGATGGGTTTGTTTCCTTTGCAAGCAGTATTTCTTCATCTTCATCTACAGCGATTATTGGTAGTTTGAAAAGTAATTAATGGGCAGTAAAAAAACTAAAATACAAATAACAATTTAAACTATTCTTTTCAACGAAGGTCACTTTACGGCGTATTTACTTTTTAAGCGATATGTATTTTCGCTTACTACTTGCGAAATGGTAAAACCTAAGTCATAAGTATGTATGCAACTTTTGTAGCCAACAATATGGCCTATAAAAAAATAAAATTAAAATGGCATCTTTTTATGAGATTTTCTGAGAAAAACGACATTGAACACAGAATTTGCGGGATACAAGTGCTAAAATTTTGTGTTTTCAAGTAAATATCTCAAAATCAGGTGCAGTTACAATGTAAGATGTTACATCAAATTAAAGGTAATTTGATTTCATAAAAAATCAAGCCATAAAACTATGCGTTATGATTATTAGTTTTCAAGATATAATGATTTAAGTGAGTCAGGCTACAGGTCCGCAACACTTTTAATGGCCACCCTGTAACTCCGTAGATTTTGAAAACCGGACAACCCTGTTGAACAATTTTTTGCTCAAAATATATCAAGGAATGCCTCCTTACAAAAGTGTCCACCGAGTACCAAACACCCTGTACATAGGGTGACTATCAAGGTGCCTTGGGGTATACCACGTGATTTCTTCAGGTTAGCTGATAAAATAATCGTTCCACATACAGCATCCCCCTAGGCTGCCCCCTTACAAGCTATAGCCCTTGAAACATTTGTCGACTTTGAATGTATCCTGGTGAAGATGATTTCTTCTCACTTTTGAACAACCCTGTGAATTCTAAATACTTTTATCTCGTTTAAAAGGTATTACTATTACATTTCAAATGAGACCTCACATATTAATATATGCAAGTCATTCTTGGAAAAACTATTAACGGATATTCCAAAATGTATCTTTTTGCATTAAAATTTCAAAGAATTAATCCATGTATCTTTGAAATTTATTATTGCAGAATATAATTTTATTTCTTTTGAACAATGCTCTCTGTTCGCGAAAAATTTCATCCCGCTACCTGCAACAGATTTTCTACATGAGTTCATTACGTATATTCAAGAATACCAAAAATTCCATCTTCTTCTACATTACACATTTAAATTTAGTACAACTGTTTAAGGGATGAAACATACGAGTTGAATCTAATGTCGTTAAATATTAAATTTATTATGATATGGATTTAGTATAGTTTTGATTTATGATTTATAAGAGACACAAATCAATTGAAATTTGAAATTCAAAGTAATGCTTACAATTTTCTCGATTGTATCCTCTAAGCCACCCCACGACAGTAAATTTTCTTTCATTGTTGGCCACATATTTTCAAACATGGCTTCGAGCATTGGCTCCATTGCAGGAGGCAGCATACCTTCGCTAAAATGATCGGAATATGATCCGCGTAGCTCAAAAATACGGGCAGTAGCAGCGTGCCATTGCGCCAATTTCTCAAGCACCGCTTCGACTTCCGGTTGGCTCATACCTTCCAATCGGTTTATGTTGTTGTAGTTACGCACTTTTAAGTTCTCCATAACAAGAATCGGTGGCTTCTTTTGCATTTTCACACATTCCGCTCCGATTTGAAAATCAATTCCCATTCCCTTGTAAAGTTGTTGCATTTGTGGCAATATTTTCTCATACATTTCCATTTCTTTTGGAAACAGTGACATCTGGCCAACCATTTGAGTGGAGATTTGGTTGTCTGCTGCTAACGTTGATTTCGTTAGGTAACTAAGTGTTTTTGAGCTGCCATCTGAAATATAAATAATAAACGGGAATTAATATCAAAACTTTGAAGCTCTCCATCTTAATTTAGAAGCTTTAATTTGTATTTGAATCCCATATTTTTTATTATTTATTGATTATTTTCAATGGCTTTCAACCATAATACTATTTAATTGTAATGTATTTTAATGTGCGGTCTCAGAGGCAAATGGTTGGTGACTGGTCGTAAAACTGAAATTATGTGTCTGTTTGAACGATTTTCAGAACGGTAGGAAGCGTTGTCAGATCAGATTTCAGTCGGATTATTTGTTTTTCTTATGTGCAATGAAACAAACAAATTTATTTTTCCCATCGAGCACTCTTCCATTCTGTCGGGTCACCATTTTAGTTGTGTGCCCTTTTACAAATTAACATCTCTGACATTCCGGATAGAAGTTAAATACAGAAAAGGAAAATGATGGAGAAAACTGAATTTTGGTTTTTCTCACACGTTTTTGTAAAATCATAAATCATCAACAGTAGATCTTATGGATCTGAAAGAAGGGTAATGTGATTTTGATGTAACTTATAAGAAAATTCGAATGAACGCAAGGACATATTCGCAGATTTAGACGTCTATCACAAAATGGAGCAACTTCTATCTCTATCTCTACAAACGAAGTAGCTAAAACACTTTTAACGTTCTTTCGGCATAACTTTGCTTGACATCTGAAACCACACGCCATAGGGTAATGTATCACATAATAAATCTGTGTATCACTACTATTCCTTACTACAAACTTTGGAACAAACTATGTTATTTTTCTTGGACACCGTTTTTCGAACGGTAGTATTTGAAAAATAAACTCTTAACAGATGCGATCTCTTTTCTGATTCACAATTGTTTTATTCAATTCAAGCCCCAGCCTTAATTAAACAGTCTTGGCGTAAATGTTTATTTCATTCAAGTTCAAACCTCAAGTAAAAATTCTTGGCGCGAATGCTTATTAAATTGAATTCTTTTATCAAATTTCAACATGAAATCTCTATTCGCCAATAATATGTTGTCCATATTATTTGTTCCCTACTTAATGCCATGCATGTATTGTACACATAGTTGACGACATTAATTTCAGCAAATGCATTAATAAAACTCACATTATATCGCAACCCTATTTTGAATACTTTTATGTTCAGTATTTCCTGTCGATACCGATATTATCATTCAACCTTGAACTGCTATTTCAGCTCATTTTTTCTCTTTTCTCTGATGAAAGTACTGCGACCGGTATAGGTGTAGTTTTAGGGTCCATCCGCGGAGGGGGTGGGGAGTTACTTTGTTTGATTCAGGGGGGTGTTCATATAACATCCCCATAAAGTTTTGGCGGCGGTCACCCCCTGAGAAAAAGTTACAGTTCCCTAAAGTATGCGTATTTGAGGGAAAAAGGAGTTAAATGAAATGGGGTGGGAGGCCCGGAGGGGTGGGGGGCTATTTCGCTTGATTTAGGAGGGTGTTCATATAACATCCCCATAAAAAAATTTTGGTGGTCACCCCCTGAGACAAATTTACAGCCCCCTAAAGTACGCGTATTTTCAACTTTTTTACATACGATCTTGCACATTATGCATCTCTCATATTTTAGACCCTGCACCTGTAGACACGGCACTAAACCACCCCGCACCGCCCCCAAGCCCCAGCACCGCCACCAAGCCTCAGCACCACCCCGCCACGCCCCCCTTTCACACCCCCGCGCAGGGTGCGGGGTGGTTTAGTGCCGTGTAGGGTAGTGTCGTGCAGGGTCTAAAATATGAGAGATGCATAATGTGCAAGATCGTATGTAAAAAACGTGTAGTTTAAGAGTCCACCCCCGGAGGAAGCAGGCAACTGTTTGCGAGTATTGTGGGTAGTCCCCCTAACAACATCCAAGTTGATGACCCCCCCTAACGTTTATTCGTCCTAGACGCTTCACTTTTTGTTTACGTTTACCTATGTATACCGTTATGCGATTTACAAATTATTAGTGGTTTCACACAAACAGAATTGTTAGTTTACTTTAAAAGTTCTGTGAGTGAACAATTGAAAAATGATCAACCTTACCGATTTTGTGAGTATCCGCGCTTAATCGTGATCAATTAATTGACTTTTTAGCCGACCGCAATTTAATTAGGAAAAAAGTTGTGTGCCGTGAATGTGGTGCGTATATACATTTAAATCAGGAAAGTCTTCAGCTACGATGTCTGGCTAATGTGCCGAAATTAATTAACAAAAAGAAAAAGCGAGTCATTAGATGCCCGTGCAAAATTTCGGCTCTTTCTGGCACATGGTTTAGCAGAGTACACAACATTCAAAAAATCTGTCTTTTTATTGGCTATTTTTTGTATTTTAGTACTCCAAACGTTTATGCGTTAATGGCAGCGGTTCAGCTCAATAAAAAAACTGTCATTGACTACGCATATTTTTGTCGAGGAGTATTTTTTACATTGGGTGGAAACGAGCGAACAGCAAATCGGAGGAGTTGGGCGTATCGTCGAAATAGACGAATGCAAACTCGGAAGAAGGAAATATAATCGTGGTCGTCTAGTACCAGTACTATCGATCGGGAGTCAAAGGAAGTATTTATCGAGCCTGTAGAATCCCGTGATACTGTCACACTTTTGGATGTAATAAGACGACGCGTTGTCAACGGTACGACCATCTACTCAGATTGTTGGAAGTCGTTTGAGTGCTTGGAAGATGAGGGATTTCAGCATTTAACTGTTGTTGTGTACGAATTGAATTGTCACACTGACAAATGTCAAAATAGCTCCTACATATCGACAATCGCGACATCTACTCTAAGCGGACAATACGCACACTAGCTAATTAATTTTTATATTTTCAAATTCAAAAACCAGTCCATACACCGATCGATTCAGCAAAATGTATCATATATATAGGGAAACAGAATACAGAATAAAGTACAGTCTATCTCGGTAAGCCAAAGCTTTTAGGCGACCAGTAGATTGTTTTAAGCGATAATACTTGCATTTTTAATATTATTAAAGCCGGACAGTTTGGAACGATTGCTACGCGGCGGTTAAATTCGCCACGCATGAGTGACAACTGTTTCGATCAACAAAGTATGATTTTCTTGATTTTTTTCTAAAAGACTTAAGTATTGATCTCTCGGCAAAAACTTTATTTGCGGTCAGCGTTCTAAATCCGTGAACGTAAACTGACATAACTGTAAAATTGATAAAGAAATTGTAATAACAACATTTCACTGTCAACCATTCAGTTAACTTTGTAGACCCTGAAACTGGTGCACACACTCAAAATATTGAGCGTGTGTGGAGGGATCTACGGTACAGCATCCCTCATTTCGGAAGAACAAAGCGCCATTGGCTTTTATACATAGCTGAGTATCTTTTCAAGCGGAAATTTGATTTCGAAGAACGCATCGAGCAGTTCTTTTCCGTAATCAAAGACATGTTTCCAATCGCTGAAGATGATTTTGTAAAAGATTCTTCCTCGGTCGATTCACCATAATCGTCGCCAGATGCTAAATTTTACGGTGTGCGAATTATAATGTTGCATACTTTATTGTAAATTAAATTTAAATATTAAATAAATTTCTTTCTTTATAGCAGTCGTTATGAGTTCTAAGTTTTCAATTATAATAGCAGTATAATGTGCAAAAAAAGTTGAAAATGCGCGTACTTTAGGGGGCTGTAGCTTTTTCTCAGGGGGTGACCGCCGAAATTTTTTTATAGGGATGTTATATAAACACCCTTCTTAATCAAGCAAAATAGCCCCCCACCCCCTCCGGGTCTCCCACCCCATTTCATTTAACTCCTTTTTCCCTCAAATACGCGTACTTTAGAGGGCTGTAACTTTTTCTCAGGGGGTGACCGCCGCCAAAATTTTATGGGGATGTTATATGAACACCCCCCTGAATCAAACAAAGTAACCCCCCACCCCCTCCGCGGATGGACCCTAAAACTACACCTTTACCCTGTGACCATATTAGGCAATGCTTTCAGCATCGATCATGCATCTAAAAATAGACATATCGCGATGCTGATTGGCTGACGGGCTGGATGCAGTAAGTTGCAAAAAGTAAAGTCGGCCGTTAGTCGAAGATGCAATTGCAATGGTGCAATTTAATCTGTGTGGAAAGAAGAGATATTACAAAAGATTGACAACTAGCCTTCACAACTGCCGTGAAAAATGTATCTTCTCTTTTTTGTAGTTTGTTGCGCAAATACATCAATCGCCATAGACAATGCTCAGGATATAATCTGTTTTTCAAACTATTTTTTCAAAATAGTTGAATTTCTGTGATCAATTTGTAAGTGTTGGAAGCCCCGAATGATGCTTGACGCAACTAAACTAAAAAGAATTGGCTCAATAATTTCGCTAACATTATCCGTTAGCAAATCAAAGTTATACTCATGTTAATTTTGACTAACCATCAAACGGACTAGATCGCTGCATCTCCCAATGACGGTTCAACTTGTAAGATCGATTTTTCGGATTTATGCAGTGTACTTTGTATTTTTACAAAAATTGATCAAGCTGAACTACTACTACGTTTACTGTTGCATCAAACCCAACGATTCTATACAGTTGTAATGCGAAAAATTACTTATTTTCCAAAGCACGAAAGAAGCAAATGAGTTTCAGGTAATATTTAAAATAAACATGTAAAGATAAATTGCTAATTATAAGTGGATCTGCATTAAGAAATTAAGTTTATACAAAAACTAATAATGTATGTATAAGTGATCTATTAAGATAGAAACAAATGAAGTAAAAGAAAACATTGTATATAAAACAATGAATGGTAAAATTGATAAAGAAATAAAAATGTCAACTTCTACTTTCAAACAAAAAGATCAATAATTAATAAATATTTTTATGTTGGAAGAAAACAAAAAAATTACAAATTAGTTCAAAGTGATTTTGCGTGTGATTCTTCTATAATAGATAAATTTTAAAATATGCAAATTAACAGGTGCGTTTTTTTTCGCACAGCCGAGCAGATCAAATTTTGCTAAGTATATTGAATACAACAAAAAAATCTTGCAAGAGTTTTCTAGGCAGCGCTTCTTTATCGGCTTACGAGTAGAGTGTGCTGATAACAGTAAGGCAATCCGCACACGGGTCGTTGAGCTATCGTCGTAGATGCGATATTTCTACGCTTGGTCGTCACAACCTATGTAAATCAATGGGTGACCGCTAACGGAGCGTTAGCCTATCGTGAAGAGTGAGAAGCGTAGTCGGTTCAAGTTGAGTGCGTCTCAAGCGTTGTGCATTGCAGGCCTCAAGTCGAATGAGTAGTCGTTTTTGCAAGCGCGATGGATGACTGCAACGTACAATTCGTGGGGGAGGTGGGAAAATGCCCCGAATTGTATGATTTTACGACGTATACTGATGTTTTCTTGACGACCCGTGTGCGGACATGATACGAGGATGACGACACTAGTTTTCTCGCGAGCTTGACAAGTGTCAAACGCATCTCTCACGTATCACATGGCTAACGACCCGTGTGCGGAGTGCCGAAGAGTGTTCTAAACGGTTCGTACTACTGCTGTTGACTATTGTGCAACCGGCAGTTTGAATTGAATGAATTGGCATAGCACTCCGTAATTGTCAATTATTTGATATCAAATCTTGTAGTTTACAGACTGTTTTTCAGCGTTTCAATGCACATTACATTGTAGATTATTTCATACGCAAGTTTCATGAATGATTTCGATTAAAAACTAGATTAGATTTCATTCAGGTTTTTCCTATGCGTGATTCTAATTTAACAACCAACCTTAGCGAAAGCTCAGCGACTGCAGCAACATTTTCGAACAACGCAATTTTTCTGCTTGAGATCGTTTTTTTGCAACCCTACGTTAACCTGCTCTGCTAGGTTGCAATAAAACGCACCTAATATAAAATAATAATGCTCAGTAGATTTATCACAAGGCAACTAAAGCATGTATGTATATCCACCTCATTTCTGAAAAGCTTCGAAACACTAAAGTGGCCTGAATGAACTACTCCTGAAGCATGGCTTTATGCAATAGAGTTTTGTTTTGTTAATGTTCCAGGCATACATAAACCAAAAATAAATTACAATAGACATTCAAGCCACCGTAAATTTAACTGAAAAGTATACTTACCCGTTAATTTGATTTCTATGGTTACTCTGTGCATAAGCGATGTGTAATTTTCGCCTTTACTAAATGCTGGCTCGGCAGAAAAGCTTATTACTTCGTATTTCCCAAACTTTTTCTTCAATACATCTGCAAAGAAGTCAGCATTCAGCCAACTTGGTATTACACCGTTTGGTGTGACTTTATTATCTTGTGAGGGTGCCATAGCTCTGAAAAATATTGATTTCCCATTCAATACATTTATAATGAAGAACGTTGAGATATGTACAGTAGTTGATGCGAAATAGTTAGTGAGCCCAATATATCCTTGAAGTATTTTTTTAAAAGGAATTTTAAAAAAGTCAAGCAATTCACTTAGGTACACAATCTATGATGTAAGGCATTTAAAAAAGCGTATTATGTTAAAATAATAGGTTCCAGTAAAAACGACGAATATTTTTTTGTAGGCTTTATGACGGGTAAGTAAAAGTATAATCAAAATTTTTGGTCTCCTTCCTCCATTTTTTATTATCAGCTCACGTCAAGGTATCACGTGGTATACCCCAAAGCACCTTGATCTGCATCACCCTGTTTTATATATAAATATATATATATATATATATATATATATATATATATACATATATATATATATATATATATATATATATATATATATATATATATATATATATATATATATATATATATATGTGTATATATATATATATATATATATATATATATATATATATATATATATATATATATATAGATATATCTATACATACATATATATATATTTATATATATATATATATATAATTATATATATATATATATATATATATATATATATATATATATATATATATATATATATATATATACATACATATATATATACAGGGCATTTCGTAAATAATGCATTATGCCATCGTGTAGGTTTTGACGTTGCAAGAAAAAAATGGTGTGGGCACTTTGCCAGGTGGAGATTTGTTTGGGAGGAAGAAGGGGTTAAAAGATTTTGTAAATTTTTAAGACCCACCTGCATTTTTTATCTCGTAGCGTCTGTAATATACATTCTAATTCGCCTTTCCAATTATATGTAAATAAATAGCCTGTAGAGTATTCCCCATCAAAAGTTACACGGTTTCAAAGACTTAAAAAAAATATTTTCCTTTCCAATTATATGTAAATAAATACCCTATCCCTCCCCCATCAAAAGCTACTCGGTTTCAAAGACTTAAAAAAATGTTTTTTTGAAATTTTTCAAATTTCATTAAATTTCACGCAAAAATCTCATAAGATGGTACATTTTTGTTTTCAGATTTAGATTGCTTAAAATGTCACCTTTGATTTGATACCTAATTGTTTATACTCATTTTCAAATATGCCAAGTGATTTCCTCATATGTAACTTATAGATAGGGAACAAAAGGGGAACTTTTTAACTAACCGTTAGCGCGTGGCTCGTATTACACGTTGTAACTTGTTATTTCTTACCTGTTTGGCGTATTTTTTAACGACTATTCAAAAGACAAAACAAAATTACAGGCAGATATTCATTTGTTGTTTTTTTACGAAACGGCTGTGGAAATGGAAGTAGCCAGAATAGAAGCTATGAAAACGACTGTAACTGAATTAAATTCACATTACAGCATGTAATTGCAGGATCAAAAACACAAACAATCACATCAAGACAACAATCACTCTAAGAGGAAGCGGTTGTATCGAAAGAGTGAAGACAATGATTTGTGGGTGATACCAAAAGCAGTTAGATGGCGCATCGCTCAAAGCTGCCATGATCTAGGCGGCCATCAAGCATTGGATAATAGGGTTGGACGATTGCGAAGACTTTGTTGGTGTCCTAGGCTACGTAATAAATATATAAAGGCTTGCATTGACTGCGTGTTATACCGGTGATACAGCAGGAATCGAATCCCATTACGATAGTATTGATCGAGTACCATTCAGAAATATGCATCTTGATTATCAGGGTCCAGATCCTAGCCTGGGAGCCAGACATGTCCAGAAATACTTTTGAAACATTTCAGAAACATTTTTGACACATTCGCGAGCACTCTCTGTCTGTCTGGGCCATACCAAGTCGCAAAAGTTTATTCATGATTAACAGTAAAAAGAGCTGAAATCAGAGCTGCCGCTTTTGAAACTCCATATCTCATCCAAATCAACAAGTAAAATGCGACCATCTATACAGCTCCATTCAACTTTCGTAATTAGTATCACAACCATACCTAGCTATAATACTATTCTCGGCCCCCACAAATTAAATCTTCACACAAAAAATGCATGTTTCATAAAATTTGCACTCATATTGACAGTACAATGCCAAAATTACGTCACACCCTTTTGTGTCCGAGACTTTCCGACGATCAGCCGGAAAGCCCACTGCGCAGATGTCTTTGCTGTGGACATATGCGTAGTGGACTTTCCGATGTGTCGGAAATAAGTCCAAGATTATATCCGAAACTTTCCGCTCTGCTATGAGAAAGTCTCGGACATAAAAAATAGAAAATCTATTTCATGTAGTGCTGCTGTATTCACTGCAAGTTTGATTGAAAGTGTAATTTTTTCTTAAAAATTAAATTTTGTGGTGACAATCATGGCAATTATAGCTATACAACGCTGTGATATCTATGCCAGATATGGTATGTAGTTGGTAGATGGTCGAATCAAAGCAATAGCTTTGGTCTTGCCTGCAAATCCAGGCTAATTATGAACGAACTTCCGTGACATGTGTAGCCGGAACGGACAGAGACTGCGCGCGAATGTGTCGGAAATATTTGCGTTAGTGTTGTGAATACTAATATGTAAACACATATAAATGTCAAAACATATCAGATATGTCCGCTTTGCGATTCTAGCGATATTCCACGAATGTGGTGAACACTAAAATTATAGTAGCTCAGATTCAAACAATTGCACTTAATTTTAAAAACAACATTAAAAGCCAAATCCATACATTTTTGTACCTATATTTTTCATTTACTAAAATTTTACTACTTAAGAGTGAAACATGAGTTAATAAAGTGAGTCTGTTTCGGTAAGCCAAATTGGTAGGCGACCAATCAGACTAATTCAAAATTTAACAGATTTGTTTTATTTTGAAAGGTCACTGATGCATCGTGATCTTGATCGGTTAAATTCGCCATGCAAGTATCACATGCATAGTGAGCAGTTAGGGAAGTACTTTATACTTTTAAAACACCACATGGCGATCCTATGACTAAACGTTCCTGTGAATCACGATATTGTGATTAACGATCCTGCCACTTACGACTCTGTGAGTTACGGTCGTACATTTTTCGAGCACCTGTTAGATTGGGGCCCGACAACATTTTGCAAGTGTACAAAGACAACAATTGCATATTATTGGAAAGTCAATCCTACGAGTTTCTAGCGATGCGGATTTCGAGTACTGGAACAACAAATTGTCGAATAGTGGACATTACAGTTAACACGGTGATCTTACTACTAAAATGAATTCCGATCCTACAGCTTACGACCCTGCGACCTATAATACGTTGGTGACAACATTGAATACTACAGGTGTTGATTCCAGTCGATTTTAGAATCATAATCCAGTCAATTTTGAAACCACGATCAAACAAATTTCGAAACCGTACGCGGAGAAGCAACAAAGGTGTTATGACACTACATTAATAATGCCATTAATAATCCGAGTAGAGAGAGACAATGAATAAACATGGATATGTGCATTTTGTATGAGCGAATAGGACTCACTAGCCAATAATGTTAAACTGTTAAATATTAATGCCATAATTAATGTGGTGTGCTATAATAATGCGGCCGGCTTCGCATTATTCAGCTGCTAGCAGCTGAAATTTTGACAAGTCGGAAATTGAATGTGTCATATTAGAATATTATGTGTCATATTAGAAAATACCTTCGACATTTCGATAACAGTTAAAAAAACGAACAACTGTTTTGACTGCACTCACCTACTTGTCTCTTTCACACTAAATATTTCGATCTCTTTTCTTTTCGGATTAATAATGAGATGATTAATGCGCAAAATAATGTAGTGTCATAACACCTTAATGGAAATATAAAAAAATACGAAAAGTAACTTATGTAAAATATTAATAAACTACACGACTTGAAAGTTACATAATCGAAAACATGATTTAAAAAATGAGGATTTGATGATTTGAATCAAAGTTTATAAAATCATTAAAGTAAACAAACATACAACGGGTTTAACATACAGCTGCATTAATGTTATTAAGTTAATCAAAAAAAAAATTGAAGTATGTGGAATATTGAAATATTTTAAATAGATATTAAATAAAACAAAATTCAAATAAAATAAAATACTTTTGTATAGTATATAGGAAAATTCAAAATAATTTGAATGATTTGCAATCAAATACATTAAAATAACTAAAAATTTGTGCACGGTCTGTGGTATAAGAAACAAGTAAGTGAAATAGCAAATAGATTTTTTTTATAAAAATAAAATCCCAATAGCATAGTTTTGAAAATTTAGTTGAAAGCCTTTTTGAAGATTTAGAGCATTTAATAGATAGCAAGATGAGCAACTTTAATGTTCAGCTTGCACTAGAATGCATACCAGTTTTCAATGATAGTGCAAAACAATTAGATTCCTTTTTAACCATATTAGGATTGATCAACGAAAACCCCAATAAAGACGGGAAAGAGGATTTATTAAAGTTTACAGAAAATATCAAATTGGGCTCTAGCGTCAAAACTCAACTTTTGAGTACAAAAATAAGCAGCTATGAAGAATTAGAAAAAGTGTTAAGAGATAGGTTCATGAGTAGAAAAAAACCCACAACAAATCCATACACAGTTAGCACAGTTATATCAAAACGGATCAGTTGAAAAATGCAGTGAGAAGATATTGCAGCTCATTAGCGAAATGAATGAAATTCAAATTAATAGCTTAGGACAAAGTCCATTTGCAGCAGAAAAAGCAGCGATACAGAAATCTAATGATTCTTATGTGCGTACTATTTTCAAAAACGGTTTAGACGAGTCGCTTAAACCTACAATTTTTGCGGCACAACCGAAAACACTTATAGAAGCAATTCAAATCGCAACAGACTTAGAATCAAGCTATAATGCGACCAAAAATGTTATATACATAAATAAAAATTACAACAGTAATCGACAATTGAATTACAGATATAGATACATGCCAAACAATACAGAAAATTTATATGATACTTATAGTAAACCCAAAAATGATAAAAGATTCGCTAACAGTTATAGAAATACGAGAAATAATTATGAAAATCAGGATATGATTAACAGAAATAATGATAAAAGTTATTATAGAAATAACAATAATCTAAAAAGAATTGACACAGATACTAGAAACCAGAGAAACAATTACCATATTATGAAAGAAATTTCACCTCAAATTTAGGTACATAGGTAACTCAATAGCCCCAGAACAGAGCGTGAAAGACTTTGAAGTGTTGAACACACATAAAGAAGATGCATTGATCGATAATATTAAAACAGGAACTAATTCAATAGGCAAATACCGATCAATCCAAGTCGAGAGACCAAGAAACGGATGTTTTAACGATAATGAAATATTGGAAAATGTAACAAGAAGTATTGACATGAATCGTTTGAGCTCCGAAGCATTAACAAATATGAAACCTACACACGAAAATGGTATTAATCACAAAACAGTAATACCATGTAAAAGAAAATTAATCGAAAACCAAAAAAATACGAAGCAGAACAAAAATAAAAATAAATCCGAGAAAGCGCATAAACAACCCCAGAATATAAAACGTAAGAAAGCTGATTTATATAACAGTAATTCTACGATTGATAAAAAAAGATTGATTAAACCAAAACACAATATGAAGCCTAAAAAGCCTTCGTATGTAACAGCGACTCGACCGCTGATAGAAAAAAATTGATGAAATCAAAATTCGATATAAAGAATATTCGAAGAATGATCATGGAAAATAATAAAATAACAGTTAGATGCAGTGATAGTCCATCGAAATTAGTTTTGCCATTGGAAAAGCTGACATCTCAAATAACTGAAAAAAAGATATCAAATGTGTGCCGAAACAAGAGTCATAAAATTCCTAACACATCTAATATAGAGAAGTTCAAAAACATGCTCAATAAAATGCAACAAAACATTCAAATGCAAAATGAACCGATGAAAATAATCAACTACAAAACCCCAAAGAGAATAATTGAAAGCTTAATACAATTTAATTACATTAGCGAGCTACAAATCAAGCTGAGAAACAGCATTAGTTTAATATAAAATATGAAAGAATAAACCAAAGAAAATAATAAAACCAATTCAAAAAATTTAATAAACTTTTGTGGTTTAAAGTAATACATTTATTCTTTAACATAACATACCGAATATACTTTTCGAAACCAAGGTATATTCAATCAAATACAGCAACATATTCATATATAAAAATGAACTCGTTGAATTTTATAGAAATTTGAACACAAAAAAAAACAGCAAAAAGAATACCACGAACCATACAAAACATGAAGCAAAAATGGTGTTAACTCACTTATACTAGGAAACACAAAATGCAAAAAAATGTATATCACTAGAATTTATTACAACTAAATGCACTATAAATATTAAAATATAAAAAAAAACATTACTTTTTAAGCATTGTAATTACATTTTTATTTCAAACAAAATTGATGAAAACCTTCACACATTCACACATTAATTAATATTTATAGAAATTATTATTTTTTACAAGCAAGAATACCAAATTACAAAAATAACATAAAAAAAGCTTTGAGTAGAAAATCGCACATACATTTGAAGTTAAAACTAAACGAAACACTTATGAATTAAATATTCAAACCTAAGCTTTCTATGTACATAAACAAAAACGTCAAAAAAAGTGATTAAAATTGTAAAGTATGGATTTGAGTTCAAAAAAAAATTCCTTTCTTCAGAAAAGAAACTTTTTTTCCCCCAAAGGAGGAGGGTGTTGTGAATACTAATATGTATTTTTTTTTCGCTAAATGGTTCAATTTTTCATGACCCGGGGGGTTGGCCTTGACTTTTCGGCATTGGCCATCGGATTCGACTTTTTATAACTCTTGGTTTTGATTTAATTTATTATTTATTATTTTTCACCACTCGGTTTTAATACAAAACTTATTATTTTGAGGTTAATACGTCTTTTTAAAACACTCGGTTTTTAATTCGATATATTATTTGTAGTTAGCTTTTATTTTCATTTCAGAAAATTGGACAGAACACAAAACAACACACAAAACACAAAGGCATATCAAAAACAACGCGACGACGCGAATACGTAGTTCAAGACACGCTGATTCACGTCTTGTCAATTCCAGAGAAAGACCGTCCTTGGGAGAAAAACAATCACTGCAGCTCTCCGGCTACAACCTTCCACTGCAAGAGACAACACGCGAATGATACTAATGTGTAAACACACATAAATGTCAAAACATATCAGATATTTGAATTTGATCACGGTTCCCTTCTTGTCTATAAATCAGCATAGACAACGTATATCATTTCTACAGCTTATCGAAGCCGAGCATATTGAAACGGGAAACTCGATCGTTTTGCGGAATCAGCCTCCGAAAGCAGAATCAAATTGGAATTGTTTTTGCGGGATGATTAAAATTGAACAACTTTTTATTAACATTAAAAATTTTAATCTACATTGAAAATTCTATTTTGACAAAGTGGTTTCGAAAGTATGCACTGCTTCTCATCAGACACCAGCACACAGTGCATACTTGACTGGCGTGACCACTTGCAGGTGGAAATCATTACATTTGTATTTATGCTAGTTGTGACAAATTTTAACATCTCCGACTTATATCCATGGATATAATTTTACTTAGTAAAGGTAATTGAATTTGATCACGGTTCCCTTCTTGTCTATAAATCAGCATAGACAACGTATATCATTTCTACAGCTTATCGAAGCCGAGCATATTGAAACGGGAAACTCGATCGTTTTGCGGAATCAGCCTCCGAAAGCAAAATCAAATTGGAATTGTTTTTGAGGGATGATTAAAATTGAACAACTTTTTATTAACATAAAAAATTTTAATCTACATTGAAAATTCCGGGATTTTCGGGATCAGAAATTGACCTGGATTCCGGGGCCGGGAGTCAAGCATAATCGGCAATCAAATTACGGCAAGACTCGAAAAGAGCAAATAGAATCTATATTTATGAGAAAGCAATTAGCATGCAGGTTCACATCAAAATGCGTAAAGAATAGAGCAAAACAAACCGATGTAACAGTTAACAAGAGAATACAAAGGGGTTTGTAAATAAATAAGTATGGACTATTCCGCATTTAGTGCATTCGTTACTACGAATGATTTGAGGAAATTAATACTAACGAATGCATACACAGATTTACCAAAATCCTCAATAACAATAAAATAAAAAGGTTGTGGGCTATGCAAGCAGGATAAAAAAATAATAAAAAATGAGATAAGACAGGCTACTATCTCAGGTGAACGGTTCAGTTTGACGTTTGATGAGTGAACCTCGACTACAAATAGGCGCTACACAAATATTAACCTCTACTTAGTGAATTCTTACTGGAGCTTGGTGCGAGTAAGGATATCAATGACAGCTGCAAACTACCTAGATATATTAAAAGAGCGTTTTGCTGAGTTTGATGTTTCTCTAGGAAAAGACATTGTTACCATCATAACTGATGGGTCAAATGAAATGCGAAAAGTAGGCAGACTAGTTGATACAGAGCAACATATTTGTTTGGCGCATAGCATCCACTTGGCAGTTTGCGATGTTCTCTATAATAGGAGGTCCATTCCAGATTAAAGAGTTGATGAAGCAGCCGATAGTCTGGACGACGACCACGGAGATTTGGACGCTCCTGAATCAGCGTACTACGTTGAACCCGATCGCCTGCAAGACACGCTAGATCTGATGAAGGACATCAGCGCATGCATAAAGAAAGTTCGTAAGGTAGTTTTATTTACAAAAGCTCCAACGAAAAATAATAACGATCTTCAAAACTATGTCAAACCCGAGCAAGGCATTTAATTCTCATTTACTGGATTGTAAAACAAGATGAAATAGTCTCTTGACAATGCTCGAACGGTTTTCCATTTTGAAAAATAGTATACATTAATAGGCCTGCAATATATAGAGCGATTAAAAGGAACTGATTTTGATTCGATTCAGAAACTTATTGAAGTTTTACTCCTTCTAAAATTGACTGTGGAGGCCTTAAGTCGCAGATATGCAAATTTATGCACTTTTAATACTTCATCAAGATTTTTCTATAGCCTGCTAGGAGAAAAATGGTCCATTCTTGTGAATGCTATGAAATTGCAATATTGGACCGAATAAAAGAGCGTCCATGTACTGAGCTATCTATTATGCTAAGTTATCTCCAGAATCTACATTGTGCGAGCAAAAATTTATCAAGTGAAATAGAATCTCTATTTTGGAAACCAAGCAACGCAAATATTTAAAAAAATATACATCAATGATCTAGATGCTGAACTCTTTGCTTGATAGCCAAAGAAATTTGGAGAACCTAGTTGATACTCATATTAAATCAGAACAAGATAGTCGCCAATTGATGCTACAAGAAGAGCTGCAAAAGTATGAAAATAATCAATCATGAAATGCCGCAAGAAACTAATCTAATTAAAACCATTGCAAAAGAAATGAATCTTTTCGAAAGTGGTGGCACTCGCATAGTTTGGAGCAGGCTTACCAATATTTACCGACCGTTTCCGCGGCGTCCAACATCGGGAATAAATTTAGAAGCAGGCTTGGAGACTATACTTTGGATGCTTTGCTATTGCTTCAATGTAACTTCCGGAAAAACCAATGAACTTTGGCAGAATTTTTATGAGTTGAAGTTTTTATATGTTAAGAGCTGTGATTTATTGTTGTGAATTATTGTCGTGATTTGTTATTGTAATTTATAATAGTTGTAATTTTACATAACTGTCTTCATACTGTCAACGTCTTGGATAATTAAAATTATTGTTTTTATTTGCATCAATTTAATAAATTAGTAATAATTCAGTAACGTATTTTTTATACAGTTTTGAGCTTACTTATTGTTTTAGCTTTGAAATGATGGCACATAATATAATCTGTTTATTAAAAACTTGATTTATTTTGCTGTGTTACATTTTGAATCTCGAATCCCGGGACCCCGGGATTTGAGATTTTTTAATCCCGTAATCCCGGGATTGAAAAAATGGTTCGGGATTGGAATCCCTAGGTACAACACGCCAGTTAAATATCAGGTGGACGATTTGGTACTTAAAGGAAAAAAAACTCGCTAGTACTCGGACTTCGCTTAACTTGACCTCGTTTGAAAGGACCTTACATTGTGGAAAAGGTACTTGGTAACGATAGGTACTTAATACAAGATATTCCTTTCGCAAGGAGGAGTCAACGGCTTTAGGTAAACGTTCATGCGAGCGACAAGATGAAGCGTTGGTGCGCATTAGCACCAGAAGGATCCAGCGATGTTGATGATTTGGTAATGTATGAAGGCAGCGAGAGCAAATGCCAGTGAGGAAAGGCTGACGGTGAGCAGACTTTAAATAGCAGCAAGCGCGCCGCAGTAGGTATGAATGATGACAGTGCAATAGTATTGGCAAAATGACTGAGACATGAGTAGTACGACTGCGAATATGAATAGTTCAAAACGTGTAGCTTTGAAATTGAATGAAATAATTTAAAACGATATGCAAATTCAGATCGTCTTTGCAATTTGAAATTAGAAAATAAATTGATTCTATATATACACAGCAACGGCGCTGAAGCTACATAGTTAGATTATATCCGCAAAAACTAATTTCAAGTGTCACAAAATAAATGTCTTAAGATAATGTTAGATGAGCCTAACTACTTCTTCTCACTATCTATTCACAGATTTGTCCTATGCTATACATACATCTCTGATATTTAAAGGCTACATATAAGATTCTACTATGCATGTGGTATACAATTTACATCACATACTGTTTTAAGTAGCTATTAGTCTTAAGTTTTAATTGAATTTTTATAATAGTTAAGTTTTAAGTTAAATAATCGACGATTTCGTAATTATCTTGCTATTGGTAACAATACGAATGCTTTTAATTACATAATCGCTAAATACTTTTATCACAAACAAAAAGACTGAAATGCAAACATGGTTGCAATTGCTGTAGGAATATGAAAATCTGAGCTGCATAGCTAAAAAAATATTTCAAAGCTGAAAAAATGCATTCTCAAGATAATAAAAAATTTAAAGACGCATTTCAAGGAAAATCCTGGCTAAGCAAAAGATGAATGTAACTACAAGAGCAATTCATCTTAGTTAATCGAAAAGTAAAATTTCCACTGATTAATATATGGTCATTGGCAATAGAAGTACAAAAAACTATGAAAGTATCCATATCTTATCAGTATGGATCGAGATAAAGAAACACAGAATTCAGCAATTACAAAATATCACAGAGTAATTTCAATGACGAAAACGCGCAAACTTACATTCGATATTCATTTGAAGCATTTTGTGATTAACACTAATCAATACCTACGATGTTTAAGAATGAAATATGAAGGTCATCCTTAGGAGTGATAGCCGTCATCAATCTTAACCAGCAAAAAAATACACAACGAATTAGCTAGATTCAGTTTTGAATGGAAGGTGTAATTGTATAGTTTTTATTTTCATGAAAGTATCAATTTTGTTAGAGCGATATTTTTCTCAAGTTTACGTGCTGTTTAGTTTATTTATCATTATATTTGTATCCTCAGAAATATTGTAGTTGCATGCGTCGGACACGTTTAGATATTGATAGAGAAGATTTCGCGTAAATTTAGGCTAGAACCAGTTTCATTTTTCATTGACATATTCAAATGCGGCTTATAAGGCTGATTTTACCTTCACTACCGGAATATTTCTCATTCATGCACCTATATAATTTTCTTTACTTTCTTAATTTATGAATAATACTTTCTCGGGATTTAACACAAAAACTACACTTTAATATGTTTGCACTTTGAAATGGGCTACTCACATTTAAGGAACATTCGGTTCAGGGAACACCTGTTTCAGCATAACAACCAATGGATACTGCGTGAATAAATAATAATTTTCTTCAATTTATTTGTCAATGGGCAGATTAGATAATTTTTGGCTGACGATAATCAATAAACCATTGATTGTTTTACTATAAGCGAACTGGAGAGTAGAGTAATAGCTGATCATATTTAGAATTACTACGTGTATGAAAATATGCAAGCTAGCATCATTAAGCTACTCATATATGAAAAAAAAAACACATGCACACATACAAATAACCTCACTTATGAAAATTTTTTAAAATATTTGTAATCATGATCACAAACGTTTTTGAAATGATGATAGATCAAATTGGAATATTTACGTAATCTCAATCTCAAAATACGAATAGAAATCTAGTAAGAGTATTATCTTTGATTAAATTTAGCATTAAAAAGTGACACCATACAAAGCGAATTGCTCAAATGTCGTCAGATTTCAAACAAAAATTGATAAAATGATGCTTAGTATCTCCAAACAAGGTGCGATTTTACTTTCAGAGAAAAAAAAACGTTTTGCGTATTTCTGTCAGTGCATAAGCGCTTGGCTTCTACCGCCATATATGTATATGACAAAAATTTTAGTCGTGCGTGTTTGTGCAAATATTTGCAATTATCGTTACAGCGTGCGAAATTATTACTTGTTCTGAAGACTGATTTGATGACAGACCAGCTGCAAAGCTCAACATTTGGTTCCGAAAAATATTTGAAAGTGATGAGCCAAATGACAATATCTTATGAATTACTCATGCTTATGAAAGCTTGCATATTCTTTGTTCTGATTAGATAAGTTTAATTTCAAAAAATGAATTGAATATTAATCTTAAGTACTTATCTTTAAGCGATGCAGATAGTTTATCGTCTCCACCCCCAACCTTATTTTATTCATGCATTTGGAAAAACCGCGTTATATATGGGCTAGTCCGTTATTTAACATGGAAAATTTCAGCTTACGTATTATGCCTAGTAGTATACTCTTTGCGAAACGAATTCAACGGTCAAATCCCATACAAAAAGAGCTTTACTGACGAATTGAAAAGCTCTTTTTGTATGGGATTCGACCGTTGAATTCGTTTCGCGAAGAGTATAGTACTAGGCATTAGTTTGCAAAATTTCTCTCCATCAATTAAAATTGGAAAATTCACTATGCAAAGCATAAAAAACAGGCAAAAAATTTAAAGACACAATTCGGATATTCTCACGACATACACATTATATTATTTTGGTAGAATTTTTTTTTTTTTTATTTTGATTTATTGTTTTAAGTTCATCTTATACAGACTAGTAAGACTTACATTAAAAAAGATGAAAACATATATGTTCAATAACAGCTTTCTAAACACAACAAAATCAATTCCATACAACAATGTAATCAATGTGCATCAACAACAATCTGTAAAGCAATCAAATCGTATCCAATGTTCAATAGCAGTTTTCTAAGTTGCAAACATCAGCAACAATCTGTAAAGCAATCAAAGCATATCCAACACAATGTAATCAAGGCATCACATTACCACAACCAGATCGTTTATTCGTGATCGGAGCGCAACAATGTTGCGTGCTTTAATAGATTCGACTTCTTGCAAGATAAAAAAACTGCTGATCATAGCGTCTGGCGGTAAAGTGATGCCTTGTGAAAAATAAACATGTAACTTTCGGATACCATAACTGTAAGCCATATGCGCAATAAAATTCATTCGTACTAGAGAGCTCGAACAAAAAGGGTGTTTTCTTTTCTGGAAGTCAAAAGTGAATATTAATTTCTGGTTTCTATCTTAGCAGCAAGGTATCGTGGTAATTATTTGGATAATACCAGGGAAGAAGAGCGATTGTAGCGATATAGTATCGTTGCAATCATCCCGGCGAAGGAGCAAAGGTTAAGCACCTAGGCTCCAGGTCAACGCAAGAGGCGTTGGCCTTTGAGAAGGCTGACATAAGAATAAAGTGAAGTATAGTGGTTTTGCGGTGAAGCAGCGGCTTTTGCCAGCGATCCAAGAATCGTAGGCAGTTCTTATTTTCTACGCGTAGCAACCAGGTACAGGTACCTTGGTTGCAGGTCATCGCAAAAGAGCGTTGACGTTAACATTGGTGACCCCGACGTGATTTCCAAGCCAGGAAATCACACTGACAACTTCGAGCTACACACGCATCATGGAACGCTTGGTTGAACAGCAACAGGAGCGGTCCGCTCAAATAGACCAAATAATCGCAAACTACAAAAAGGACTCCGAGGGCAGGAAAAATAGGGTTGAATATTTCGAGGAGCGGCTGCAGCGATTGGAAGCGGCCTGGCAACCGTTCGAAGAAACCGACACGGCCATCCGGAACTTGAAGGACGTACCAACCAGTCACGAGTACTTCACGAGTGGCCTGTATGATACGACCAAGCAGAACGCCACGAACTTTCGCCATCACTTTCAGGAACGAATTCGCTCGCTCGGTCAGCCGGCGCGATCTTCTGAGGATGGGAGCGTCACAAGCAACCCTGAACCCAAGGCTAGATCGGCAGCATTGCCAACGACATTGAAGGGCGCACCATATCTAAGTGAGTTGACCAGACTAGTACGAAGGCACAAGGCCTTGGCTGATTCTTTGAGCAGGCTGTTCGACCGCTTGGATCATGTGGAACACCCAAGGCAGTTTTATGAAATGAAACTGAGCTCCATAAAGCAGTATTGGGCTCAGCTTCAAGAATACCACCAAGAAATTTACGGGCTCAGCGATGATCCAGTCGCCAGCGGATATCAATTGGAGGTGCATATTGCTCTCGAAACTGCCATGGAAGAGTGGCTTGTGTATCTGTCCACCAAATTAGACGAGTCTAATGCTGCAACAGTGCCAGCAGCGCCAACAGCTGCAAACACCAATTTAAGTCTTCCTAAAATCTCCATCCCAAAGTTTGAGGGTGAATATATAAAGTGGCGTCAGTTCCGTGACTTGTTTGTCCAGATGGTGCATGACCAACCACTATCAGGTTGCCAAAAAATGTGGTACCTCAAGATGAACTTGACAGGAGAGGCCGAAAGGCTCATAAGAAACTTCCCACTGTCAGAAAAAAATTACCTATCAGCCTGGAAGACACTCGAGGATAGATACGACAATCAGAGACTGATTGTAGCTGCTCTAGTTAACAAACTAATGGCGCAGACATCGCAAACGCACGACAAATCATCTGCTTCGGCACTGAAGACTTTACATGATAGCACACAAGAGTGTCTTATGGGCCTGGAAAATCTGGGCATCTCAACCAGCGGCTGGGACCCGCTGTTGCTTCATATATTAACGAAAAGGTTAGACTCCGTCACTCATACTTTATATGAGCAATCCATTCTCAACCCGAAAGAAATCCAGAGCGTTGCGGGCTTCTTGGCCTTTCTACAGAATCGATTTCAGGCACTAGAAGCATTAGGGAGCAAGGCAAAATCAGCTGGCTCCACGACAAATTATGGCGGGTCAAGACTCACAGCTGCCATATCGGCGACACCATCGTGTCCCATTTGCAGCAAGGGCCATCCGTTGTTCCATTGTGCAAACTTCCTACAAATGGCACCCGCCGATAGATTAAAGGTCGTCCAAAGGCATAAGCTTTGTATCAACTGCTTCCGAACCGGCCATACGTCTGGAGACTGCACCTTGAGAGGCTGCAAACAATGCTCCAAGAGGCATAATAGCCTGCTGCACTTTGGAAAGACAAATGCTGCGAAATATACGGCCAAACCAGATAAACATGGGGCACCGTCAGCGTCGGAAGCAATATCAGCGGCTGCCGTGGCAAAAGAGCACGAGGATCGCTCCCTCACATTGACCGCAGCGGGAAAACCGCCCAAGGGTGGCTACGTGCTGCTGGGTACTGCCAGAGTCACGGTCGTCAATGCAGTCGGGGATTCCTTGGAATGTCGAGCTCTATTGGATCCAGGCTCGCAAATTAACTTGGTGACCGACCGCGTTGTGAAACAACTGGGTTTGGCGCCCCAGCGATCTGTGACTTTTATCGAAAGGGTTGGCTGTAGTACAGAGCGAACACAACATAGAGTGAACCTTGAGCTTCGCTCAAGAATAAACTCTTATTCAGCCAGACTCGAAGCATACGTGCTACCCCAAATTGTTTCTCCACAGCCGGCTCACCAAATAGATATTTCCAAGTGGCCAATACCCTCCAATATAACATTGGCAGACCCATTGTTCAACGAAAGTGGGCACATCGACATGCTCCTCAGTGCTGAGCATTTTTACGAGCTGCTACTTGTGGGGCAAATCAAGCTGAAAAATGGCTTGCCAATATTACAAAACACGCTCCTTGGCTGGGTGGCAACCGGTAAAATAGCAGACAATCCATCTTCAGCCGCTACATGTGGAGTGCTCACGGAAGACCAAAGTCTGGCCAAATCCATAGAAAGGTTTTGGAAGCTAGAAGATGCTGACCTGCCTCAAAAGGCAATGACCCCATCGGAAATGGCATGCGAGACGCACTTTTGTCAGACCGCAAAACGAGACAATGAAGGCCGTTTTGTCGTTAGGTTGCCCTTTGCTGCTGAGCCAACGAAGCTAGGCAGTTCAAAAGATATTGCATTACGACGCTTCGAGGCGTTAGAAAAAAGATTAATGAAAAATGCCGAGCTCAGGCAGCAATACCAGACATTTATGCAGGAATACGTGGAACTTGGCCACATGGAGGAAGTAGAAGAGGAAGCGATTCAAGCGCCCTATTACTTTCTTCCTCATCACTGCATTACCAAGCCCGATAGCAGCACCACAAAGCTCAGGGTTGTGTTCGACGCGTCATGCAAGACGGCGTCGAATGTTTCATTGAACGACATATTGTACACGGGGCCAACCCTCCAGGATGACCTCGTAGCAATTCTTCTCCGGTTTAGACTACCGCGATTTGTATTCACTGCGGACATCGAAAAGATGTACCGCCAGGTGATACTGCACCCTGACGACCGAAGGTACCATATGATTTTTTGGAGACACGAACCAAGTCAGCCCAAGCGCTGCTACCAGCTTAAAACAGTAACCTACGGTACGACACCTGCCTCGTATTTAGCAACCAAATGCCTGCATAGATTGGCCAAGGAGGAAGCAGCACGATACCCGCTAGGAGCTGAAATCCTGCAAAGAGATTTCTATGTTGACGACGTCATGACGGGTTCAAATAGCCTCCTGAAGGCCTCGCAAATGCAGGAAGAAGTGACCAAACTGCTGCAAGGTGCGGGATTTAAGCTCAGAAAATGGTGCGCCAATCATCCGCGTTTGCTCCAAGGCATACCGCACGAGGACAAAGAAGTTCAATTGGATTTCAATAACGAATCAGAGGACTATATCAAGACGTTGGGTCTAACATGGCTGCCAAAGCCAGACAACTTTCGCATTAGGATTAGCTGGCAACAGGAGAATAAAAAGGTAACAAAACGGACGGTTGCTGCCGACATTGCAAGAATGTTTGACCCCCTTGGCATTATGGGGCCAGTTGTTGTTCTCGCCAAAATTTTCCTGCAGCAGCTGTGGCAACTAACTCTGGACTGGGATGCTGCCCTCCCACAGGAAATGTACACTAGATGGACTAAGTTCCGGGAAGAATTGAAGATTCTGGAAAACATGCAGTTTCCGCGACATGTGCTGGCGAATGAGGCACCCAATCAAATCCAACTCCATGTTTTTACAGATGCATCCGAGAAGGCGTACGGTGCTGCCATTTATGTCCGATCCATCACCACGGATGGAAGAATCATCGTGCGACTGTTAACCGCCAAATCAAGGGTCGCGCCTCTTAAGAAAACTTCAACCCCGCGATTGGAGCTTTGCGCCGCCAAATTGGGCGCCGACCTGTCTTATAGAGCAAAGAAGGACATGCAGATGAAAGACATTACTACCTTCTTTTGGACCGACTCCGAAGTCGTTTTGGGGTGGATAAATTCTACTTCTTCCTCATATCATACATTTGTGGCAAACAGAATATCAGCAATTCAATCTCTGTCCATCCCGCAACAGTGGCGGCACGTTATGTCGAGCGAAAATCCTGCGGACATTCTCTCTCGTGGCATTGCTCCTGCAAAATTGGGTAATTGTCACCTTTGGTTTTACGGACCTCCTTATCTGCATGAGAGGGAATCTATATGGCCACCGGAGAATGTGAAGGCATCCGTATGCGACATGGAAAGGAAAAGATCAGCCTTAACCATGATCCACCCCGAGGAGAAGCCTACCCATTTCGTGAATGAAATACAACATGGGAACTCTTTCAAAAAACTACAACGCGTGACGGCATACGTAATAAGGTTCGTCAAGCGACTACGATCGATGGGCACAATCGAAAACAGAACCAAAACTCCAACTAGCAAAGAGTTGGACGATGCGCTGGTTGTCATTGTCAAAATCATGCAGTCTGAGGAATTTAGTGATGAAATTAGAAAATTGAGTAGCGGTAAGGAGATTAATAAGCGAAGCCCACTGACCACTTTGACGCCATTCCTAGATGATTGTGGCGTTTTACGTGTTGGCGGCAGATTGGAGGCATCAAGCATGCATTATGATGCGAAGCACCCTATCTTGCTGCCCTATAAGCATCCGTTTACCAAAATACTAATGACAGACATCCACCACGAAAGACTGCATTTAGGCCCCCAAGCGCTGCTTGCCACTACAAGACAACGGTTCTGGCCGATCAAGGGAAAAACGCTAGCGAGATCTGTTGTACAGCGATGTGTACGATGCAGCAGGGCGAAGCCAAAAATGTTCTCTCAGCTAATGGGGAACTTACCATCCACAAGAGTACAGCCTGCGCGGCCATTCATCAACGCGGGTGTTGATTTCTGCGGGCCAATTTCGATTCATTACCGGGGCAGAGGCAGTCGCCCTCAGAAAGGATACATAGCAATGTTTTGTTGTTTTGCCACTAAGGCCGCTCATCTAGAAGTGGTAGGCGATCTGACCACAGAATCTTTTATCGGATCGTTAAAGCGTTTCTTAGGAAGGCGTGGGCACTGCAAAAATTTATATTGCGATAATGCCACTAATTTTGTGGGAGCTTACAACCAATTGCATGAACTAAAGGGCGCCATATATTCAGACAAAGCCAAAGAAAAAATTACCACGATCTGTGCCTCTCAGCGCATAGACTTTCATTTTATACCTCCTCGTGCCCCACACTTCGGAGGGTTGTGGGAGGCTGCTGTTAAATCAGCAAAGCACCTGCTACTGAGAGGAGCGTCATCAGCCAAGTTAACCCACGAAGAATTGCAGACACTGATAGTGGAAATTGAGGCAATATTAAATTCCAGGCCAATTACACCGATGTCAGCAGACCCTAACGATCTTGCAGCATTAACCCCGGGTCACTTCCTAATCGGGGAGCCCCTTACAAGCTCCATTGATACCGCTGCAGAGCCGATCAAGGTTGGCCTTCTCACTCGATGGAAGTTAGTGACACACATCAAAAATGAGTTTTGGCGCAGGTGGACTAGCGAGTACTTAAGTGAGCTGCAGCATCGTTTGAAATGGAAACACAGTAGTTCAAATGTCCAGCCCGGCACCGTTGTAATCATCAAAGAGGATAACACCCCAGTGATGAAATGGCCACTAGGACGAATCATTAAAACCTATGAGGGAGATGACGGGCACGTTCGGGTCGCTGACGTCAAAACATCTTCCGGCGTTTTGCGCAGATCGATCCACAGACTGGCTCCGCTACCTATTGAGAAGGATGACGCAACGGCAAAGGAAGAAGAATTTCCGCAACCCAAACCGACCCGAACAAAACGTACTTCATCGGAAGGATCCTCTAAGGCTGGCACCCCGGAGGGAACGCAAGGCAATGAGGAGCCAAAAAAGAGGGCACGCAAACAGCGAGGAGCTTCTCTTGCGACACTCATGCTGAGCTGCTTAATCCTCCCGATCATACATGCAGACCCCGTTGAAGTTACTTCCATGGGCCCGCAACCGGGTTTGCACTTCCAGTCAATGGGAAGGACATGTTTGGCAACAAGCGAATGGAAGCTGATAATTTACTATGACTTAATGCCGTACTGGCTAGAGCTGTCCAATCTGCGCAATGCAACGAGCATGCTGCAGCATCTCTGCGACCGCTGGACTCTAAAAAATAGCTGCCATCCCGTTGTAACTTATTTCCGTAACCTTCAGGTTGAATTGGGTACCTACAGCCAGCTGTTCAGAGCCAGAAAAAGAAGGGGAGCCCTCAACATAGTTGGCAATCTAGCGAAATCCTTGTTTGGTGTACTCGACGATGAATATGCCCAAGAAATGTCCAAAACGATCACTAGCGTCAAGGGAAACCAAAACCAACTTCTTGCATTATTGAGAAATCAAACGTCAATCATCGACTCCACACTAAACGTCATCCAGAAGGACGAGCTTGCCGCCCAAAGAAAGTTTAAGATGATAGATGAAGAATTAAAAAGACTGGCCAATGAAGTGAAGGACCCTAGCAATGAGAACAGCCAGACTTCGATAGCAAGTCTCTTTTCTACACTCGCCATTCAAATGACATTAATGGCTTCTGACCTCAAGAGAACACAGGATGCCATTGTAGACATAATTTCCGACACTCATCATGGAAAGCTGAATCCGTTGTTATTATCTCAGCATCAGCTGAAAGCAGAACTCATAACCATCAAGACTCACTTGCCCGCGGCTCTTCGCCTTCCCACCGAAAGGGACGATTTGCTTCATCTCTTCAATTTGATAACCACGAAGGCCCGAGTAGTGGGGAACCATGTCATTTTTGAGCTGAAATTGCCCCTGGTCAGCGCTGCTACATATGACCTATATCGGTTGTACTCGATACCAACATTGACTGAAGATAAGCTGATGGCATTTGTGCCTACCTCACCGTACCTAGTCATAAACCAACATCGAGATCAGTACTATCCGCTGTCGGAGCAAGAATACGGAGCCTGCACCAAAATTGAACAAGACCTGTATCTGTGCGAGCAGGTTCATCCTCTCTACGAAAAGGAGGCGAACATCAGCTGTTGTGAAGTATCGCTTCTAAGAGAGCAGTCTCTGCCCCCACAGTGTCAGCTCAGAGAAATTCAAGCATCTCCATTTTGGGTGCAACTTTCATTCTCTAATACCTGGATCTATGCATTAAAGGGCAGGGCATCAATCAGCATCGTCTGTGGAGATTATGTCGCTACTATGAATCTAGCAGGGTCAGGTTTACTCAAAATACAACCTGATTGCACAATAAAATCTGGCTCAATCACCATACAGGCACATCGGGTTTACGCAAGCAACAAAAGAGTCTCCTTTTCACGCACACCGGACCTGCCCCGATTCATAGCGGCCAAAAACACGCGTGCTCCTTCAACTTTAAAACCATACCAAACGTCTAACACTGCCATTGGTCAGTTAAGGCGGCAGTTGCACGCGCAGCAAATACATCTTCCCAGCGAGATTGACGCCCACAACATTCACCATTATACGATCGGATACCTAAGCCTGGCAGTTGCCATCGCACTCACCATCTACCTGATCGCCAAGTGTAGAGCGCAGTCTCGCAATCATGTGACCAGTGAAAATCGCCCGCGTCCCAGAGCGCATAGCCTGCCGGGCGCCCAAGCCAATGGTTGAACGGACCGTTCAACGCGGGGGAGGATGTTCAATAACAGCTTTCTAAACACAACAAAATCAATTCCATACAACAATGTAATCAATGTGCATCAACAACAATCTGTAAAGCAATCAAATCGTATCCAATGTTCAATAGCAGTTTTCTAAGTTGCAAACATCAGCAACAATCTGTAAAGCAATCAAAGCATATCCAACACAATGTAATCAAGGCATCACATTACCACAACCAGATCGTTTATTCGTGATCGGAGCGCAACAATGTTGCGTGCTTTAATAGATTCGACTTCTTGCAAGATAAAAAAACTGCTGATCATAGCGTCTGGCGGTAAAGTGATGCCTTGTGAAAAATAAACATGTAACTTTCGGATACCATAACTGTAAGCCATATGCGCAATAAAATTCATTCGTACTAGAGAGCTCGAACAAAAAGGGTGTTTTATTTTCTGGAAGTCAAAAGTGAATATTAATTTCTGGTTTCTATCTTAGCAGCAAGGTATCGTGGTAATTATTTGGATAATACCAGGGAAGAAGAGCGATTGTAGCGATATAGTATCGTTGCAATCATCCCGGCGAAGGAGCAAAGGTTAAGCACCTAGGCTCCAGGTCAACGCAAGAGGCGTTGGCCTTTGAGAAGGCTGACATAAGAATAAAGTGAAGTATAGTGGTTTTGCGGTGAAGCAGCGGCTTTTGCCAACGATCCAAGAATCGTAGGCAGTTCTTTTTTTCTACGCGTAGCAACCAGGTACAGGTACCTTGGTTGCAGGTCACCGCAAAAGAGCGTTGACGTTAACAATATAAACAACATTAAAGTTGTTGATTTTTAGCTAATTTTTAGTGTAGAGAATCTGACCCATCAGAGTCTTGTAGAAAGCTTTTTTGAATAGACTCAATACGGTCGACATACACTCGCTGATAAGGTGCCCAAACTATACCTATAAAAACATACTCGAGGAGCGATGTAACTAAAACGGCCCACAAACACGGAGATCTGGTTGCCGACTTGGTTGGAGACTTGCGATATTTGCGAACAAACTAAATCTGAGACTAGCCCCCAAACGATGAAGTTGGTCGCAGATATTGCATATCTGCAACCAAGTCGACGACCAGATCTCTGTGTCTGTGGGCCGTTTAAAGGTATGGTCAAGTCGGAACGACGAATGCATAGAGAGCATCACGTCACAAAATCGGTTTGAACCGATCTCGTAGTTACTAGGTCTGTTCGCGTACTACAATTAATTGCGATTAATTGCAATTTTCCCCTCTTTTTCCCTCTTCCAGTAAATTTCAGTAGGGTCTGAGCTACTGAAAAATACTGAAAAGTGTCAAACGGTGTGGCCAGAGCCGTCTTAGATCAATTTGGGGCCCTGGGCACTTTAAGATAAATACGGCCCCTAAGACAGAGGGCTGTTAACAACAGGCAATAGAGAAGGACAAGAGCAGGTTTGCAAAAGTCTATATATCTAGACATTTAGTTATTTTCATATATTCAAAGGCACATTAAATTAATAGGTAAGTAGAATCCGGGAGAGTAACTTTTCAACCATTATAAGCAGGTAAGTAATTAAAAAGTCTATGTTGATTGAAGGGGTACTTTGCTAGATTTTAGACAAACAAATTTATTAGTCATTTCTTCAAAGTCTACTTCTTTGAGCACATCACATTCTATGCACATTAGTGACAAAATGGTCAATCTTTCTTGAAGCATTGTGCTTATTTTTGGTACATTTTTTTATTTTTTTTTTCAATTTTAAGAAGGAGCGTTCCTCACTGCAGTTAGTTACCATCATGCATAAAATGATTCTCTTTGCAATTTCTACATTTGGACACGTGTCTTCAATTTTGTCTTCTTTCAAAAGATGATATATTTATGAAATATTAGTTTTTTCATTTTCACTCGTTTGAACACTTTTCAAGTATTCTGTTAAATGCAGACGTTATGGTAGATTCTAATGAATTCTTTGCGACTTTGTCTCAACTCCTTGGGACTCAACATTTTCAAGCGAGATAAAAAAATCGAACCGATGACATATTTCCCATTTAGTTAGACTGATGGCGCAGAACCATCAAATTATGTCTAACGTGAGCTTCTATCTCTTATTCTTTGAGATAGGTTCTTGTAATCACACTCGGATTTTTCCCTTTTGCGCATGATAGACACTTCAAAACCGATAGACACTGAAGAAGAGGGCAGATTACCCTCGAACTATCGATATTTGTCACAAAAATAAATATATCTAGCTTCGAAAGGAAAAATCGGTTTTTCTATTAAAATATTTTTTTTTCTTTAATTTGTTTATGACCTTGATGTTAGGCGCTTACTGCATCAGCTCGCGCAGATCATCTGGTTTGAAAAAAACTTTTTGGAACTTTTTTTGAACCTAAATATTTGATCAATGTATTCCACACCCAGCGGGATGAAGAACTACCAAGTTTAGTGAATGTCCCCCACATGACACAAAGGTAGCAAATTCACATTTCTCCTTGATTTTTGCTTGCAAACCAGCATTTGATACATCGTCGTAGCTTTGTCCTCTGCAATCCTTGATTTGTATATCATGATTCTTTAAAAATTTCTGGATGGTTTCTGCTAATTATTCTGATTTATGCCCTGTGATAGGTATATATTCCAAAAATCTTTCAATTGGAACACGGTCTTTTACGTATCGAATCATAAAAGTTAACTGGTCAGTATGAGACAGATCGGGCATGCTGTCAACGCTAATCAAAAAATACTTAGCTAATTTGTTTTCTTTATAGTTTTTTAGGACTTGCTTTCCCATTACGTCAATAAACTTATTACAAACATTCAGTGATAAATAAGAAATGTGTCCTTTTTCAGGATTTTCAATTTTTTTAGATGACCTGCAAGAAATTCATCAAGCTCACTTAATAACTTCACACACCCTAAATAATTTTCATTGTTGGGAGATCCAAGGAATTCATTGTCTTCTCGAAACCGGAGCCCTTTCAATGCCAAACATTTTGCAACTGCCACAACTCGTTTAAATACACTTTTCCAGTAATCTATTTCTTTTTGATTTTGACAAAGCAAGTCTGCATCTACTCTATCAACTTCTTTACTTTATGTAGAACTATGTTATCAATGTGTTTCCAATCATTACATCCACCCGGAGAGCAAAGGTTTACATAAGAAAGGTTAAAGAAGCAGCGAGAAAGACAAAATACCAATTTCTTGGAAAGCGAATGCAGCAACCAATTTTTTTCCAACACTTTCATTGCTCTTTAATTTACGATTAAATAATGCTTTATTGAAATATCTAATTACTGATTTGCCATCTACTTTGACTTGACTCCGGAAAAGTCACAATCTTTATTTTGAAAATATATGGGCCCTATACGAATCCAAATTTGTGGTTTTTTTTCGGTAAAAATTTCGTCAAAATAATCGAGAGGGTCGTATGAAATATTTTCTGGGTCGGATGATTGCTGTTGCGCAATTAAAACAGTTGTTGGTGAAATTATTGTATTTTTGCTGTAGGGATGGACCCCTTCTATACAATATGGTTTAATCTGTTTTTCTTTTTCTTAGCGAAGAATAAGTAGATTTTGAGGTTCCCTGAGTACCTGCAATCTGTTGTTGGTATAATTCATTATGTGGATGATTTATTATTTGGCAACTGCTCGCAAAAGCTCTTGGCGTAAAATATGAATTTGATGATGATCATTTACTAATTATTTCTTTCTGTTGAACAGCTTTTTTCTGAGCAATTAGGATAATCCCGAGCAAATAGGAACAGAAGGAATTACAATGCCCTCTTCACACCTTGGACATCGATTGTTTATGTTTATTCCAGTGATGCCAAAACTCACACAACTCAAAATGTGCATTCGTGTTACAGCTTCACTCAACAACAACTGTTTTTACAATAATAACACATAAGATTGATTCTCTTTAAAAGTGGGATCATATACATATATGAAAGCTTAAAAGCCCATTTACCCGCGAGTAAAGGCTTGAACATCACTAGTTTATTCATTCACAAAAAAAATTAGGAATATCACCTAGTAGTAAGCAGATAGAGCTGCCAGTGTTGGGCTCCTGGTTCATGAAGTTACTATAAAAGCAGATGGATAATTATTAAGCATAGTCAGATAATTATATTTTAATTTTCGCAAAATAAATATATTTTTCGGTTGATAATCTGGAAATATGGGGCCCTATAGATCGCGGGGCCCTGGGCACTTGCACAGTGTGCCCATGCGCAAAGATGGCCCTGGGTGTGGCGTGTGGCGGGAGTAAACATTTTCAAAGGTGCGCGGCAAGGAACTTATTTTTTGCGTAATGTGGTTTTGAAGGTCGAATATTTTTGTGGCGATAGTTTATCACCGCTTAGGATGACTTTAATCACTATTATTCTCCCAAAAACCGAAAACAGACACCTTTGTTTGTTAATTTTCAGGAAATGCAATGAGAGCGTTTTCGTACTTTTCAAAAATTTCCCCACTACATGATTCAGGAAAACTCAGTAAAATTCAATGACTGAAAATACGCGAACAGACCTACTACCACATTTATGTTCTTTGATTACTTCTACAACATGGCTACTTCCACTTGAAAATACATGAATGATTTCGATGTTGCTCCAATTTGGTCATACCCTGAGGCTCAAAATAATATTTTAGTTATATGTATGACATCTAACTCTTTGGAATGCGTTCTCGCATATCCTAGAGTAGGCGAAGCTTTTACTAAAATATCGTAAATATGAATGTTGAAAGTGAAAGCATAAGTTAAAAGTACTCTGGAATCAAGTACAGGGTGTTATTTTAGGGGTATATAACTTTAAGTTGGCAACATTGTTTAATGCTACGTATGGTGTGACAGCTGTCATACATTTTATAGTTAGTTTGGTTTGCCATTTTATCATGAAAGGTTGACGTCTGAGCAACGTTTGCGAATTGTGCAGATTTAATTAAAAAAAAAAACAGTTCTGTTCGAGAAACTCATCGCGCACTCCATCAATTTTATGGCCGACATAATCGTTCATCAGAACAATTAATTTGATTAGCTATGGATCGTTTCCTCACCATGTTTACTCTCACTGATAATACGCATCCATCCAGACGTCGTTCAGTGCGTACTGAGGAAACCATAGCAGCTGTAGAGCGTAGTATCGATGAAGACCTAAGAGAGTCCATTTGACATTGTGTTCAACAATTAAACCTGTGCCCATCCACATTATGGAAGATTACCAAATTCAATTTGTGCAGGAATTGAAGCCGAATGGCTACGCCAATAAACAAAACTACTGCATTTAGAGTGATGAGCAACCACAAGCGGTTGTCCAAACACCGTTACGTCCGGAGAAAGTCACTGTTTGGTGTGCTTTATGAGCCGGTGGAATAATTGGTCTATATGTCTTCAAAAATACTGCTGGCAATAACACTACAGTCAATGGTGGCCGCTATAGAGCCATAATCAATGACTTTCTCGTTCCGGAATTGACTGGCCGTAATGCAAGGGACCCCTGATTTTAACAGGATGGGGCAACATACCATACAGTTCGTGCAACCATTGACTTATTGAAAGAAGCATTTGATAAGCGCATAATTTCTCGTTTTGGACCTGTGAGCTGGCCTGCAAGATCTTGTGATTTAACACCGTTGACCTATTTCTTGCGGGGATACGTCAAATCACTCGTCTACGCCAACAAGCTCGCGACGCTTGACCATTTGGAAGACAACATTCGTCACGTTATTGGATACGGCCCCAATTATTGGTTAGAGTAGTCGAAAATTGAATTTCTCGTTTGGATGTTCTCCGCGCCAGTCGTGGTGCTCATATGACCAAAATCATATTCAAATAAAAATGACAGCAAACTATCTTTTCAATAAAACCAATTTCATGGCAATCAAAACAGTTTATCTGTATTATATTTCATTTCAAATCCTATACCTCTAAAAAAACACCCTGTACTTTGTAAGAATATTTCAAGAGAATACTACTCAAAGAATATTCAAAGCTTAACGAATATTAGATACCTTGTTAAAAATGTTGGCATCATTCACATATAGTAAAATGGAAGAACGTTTCAGGACAGATAGGAGGTAATTTATTCGTAAAAAATAGTGCAGCCTCTAACTGGCTTCCTTGAGAAACACCAGACATGACATTCTTTTCTGATGGCAGGCAGTCTAAATGAGACGCTATCCAAATAATAAATAGAAAGTAAACAGAAGGTAGTTTACACAGCAATATGGAATTATCCAGGTTGTCAAAAGCCTTCGTGATGTCCGTACAAACACAGTATACCTGCTGTTCCGCCTCGATCAGCAGAATAACGTTGTTGGAAGCAGGTTGGTGGTTTCGGATTTGCCTCTCATGAAACAATGTTGGGAAGAAAATAAGATTGATTTGCAATATTACTGATTATCGATTCAAATAGCTTAGCAACACATGGTTGTTGGGCGATTGGACAATAGTTGCTTACAATATTTCTATCTACTTTTTCAAGTGTGACGGCTGCATGCTTCCAATAATTAGGTAACATACAGACAGCTAGTGAAAGGTTACAAAAGGAAACAAAAATTGGATACAGAAAGAAAATACATCTTTCGAAAATAGCAGTTGGAATGCGATCAGAACCTGGGGTCAAATTATTGTCCAGCTTGCTGGAAAACGCCAAAATGGTACTTTTGTCAATATACAAATCTTTCATTCTCAAACAAGATGTTGGGAATATTGTTGAGTGCTCAGTATAGTTATGTGTTAATGGAAGGTTCCTTATTGTATGCATTGGTAGTTTGAAAAACTTCATATCAGACTATTAACTGGCTGCGGAAAACGTAGCCAATAGGTGCCAGAGGGCGCTCAAACATTTAGAATGATAGCGACGCACAATGATCTGAATAATCCAAAAAGTTAGGCAAATATCAAAAAATTTAATTTTTTGCCGCCTAATTTGAAATATGGCATTCGATAAAGAACATATTTCCGCACCCATTATGTAAAGATCGAGTAGAAAGGCTACCTACCCGACGTTTGATCGTATGTGAAAGTGACAATTGTCATATACTTGCGCAAAAATAAGGGTTCTGTTAGCGCAAAAATAGTGGCTCTGTTAAAAGTGATCAACAGTTCCTACTCAGGTGCTAATATTTAGTTTTTCAGTATGTTCAGCTGTAGTGTCTCGTAGTCAAACGTATCAGTTAAAAATTTTTTTTTTCCAAAAAACCGGTTGGGTACAAAATCTCGTATTGCAATATCCCGTTTACAAAATCCCGATTACAAAATCCCGCATTTCAAAATCCTGTATTACAAAATCCCATATTACAAAATCCCGTATTACAAAATCTCGTATTACAAAATCCCGTAATACAAAATCCCGATTTAAAAATCCCGTAGTTTTGCATAATATAGAATCAGTCGCGGCGCCGCGCCTGATTCTATATTATGCAAAACTACGGGATTTTTCCTTCAGCTCTTTTTTTATTGTAGCAAAAGCGACGATAGTTAAAATGAATGGAAGGGAATCAGAGAAGAAAAATTTGGCAAGGTACCAAAATATTAAAAAATTATTAGAAAAAGGTCTGAAACTTAAACAATCGATTATTTGAGAAGAATCGCGTACAATGTCTTTATGTTGAAATTTATTCCTAAATAAAAACTTAAATCACTATGTTTTTGTTATTTCATTATATGAATAGGTTTCATTCCACGAGATTTTGAGTTTCGGGATTTTGATTTTCGGGATTTTTAATTTCGGGATTTTGAGTTTCGGGATTTTGGAATACGGGAATTTCGAAACATACGGGATTTTGTTAATTCGGGATTTTGTGATTCGGGATTTTGATACGATCCCTCAAAAAACATCTGAAAAGTTATATTTCAACGAGGCTTCGCGTCGTTTTGAATTAGACATGAAGGTAAAAATGTTATAATCAGAAAAATCAAGGAAGCAGCTGCCACTTTCTGTTATTCTCGTTGTAATTCGTATGTTTGTGTGGTCGCGCACGCATAATAATTTTTGGCGCGTGGCTAGAAAATTCATTTTCACGGAAAACAGCTTGTATTCATATTTTATTGATTCGAATATATGTAACGGGTGGCGTTTTACGTATATTCCTTCCAATTTAAATTAGTTAAAATTGTATTGCACTATATATATATATATATATATATATATATATATATATATATATATATATATATATATATATATATACAGGGGTATGCATTTCATATAGGCGCAAAAGCACTGCCTACCCTGCTGTGTTGCTTATCTGTTTCTTTATTTTTATTTTATTCATTTTATTTATTCAAAAATGTTGGTTTACACCAATATTTCATATTCTAATTTCAATATCGCAGGCATAGTCCAGCAAAATAAGTACAAAGATACCCAAATATGAGCGTTAAAAGGCCGTCTGCTGTCAGCTACAACAGTATGTGCAAGATGTAGTACTATTTTAAATCAGCCAAAGGCACGCCTGCTTTCATGAATTTTAGGAGAAATGATACCATAACGCCGCTACATGACGTCAACGCTCTCTGTACTAGTGGAAATAGCTTGCAGGTATGCAGCAGAAGCACTGATGCCAGATCCAGATTTAAGGCTGGAGATTGCAAGACTTTCACAACGTTTTCCAGATACCCAGATTTTATTCAAAATTTCCAGATATTTTACACTTATACTGAGACTTTTGTATTATAAATGTTTAAGCAAAAGTTTAAAAAAATCACATACCGCAAATCAAAACGTCAAGCAAAAAGGTGCAGAGTTTGAAAAGCTCTTTCAAAGTGAATTTGGACATACCAAGATTAACGAAAATTATACTCAATAATTGTATTCAAAGGGATTACTTAGGGAAAACCAAAATAGAGGATGTTAAATTTTGAATTGAAATGTAATTTTTACCATAGGATAACCTTTACTTGGGGGCTGCAGTGAATGCCTAGTTAAATGGACTCAAAGATTATATTTTAGTATTTAGAACGCACTGTTCAAAATTATATTGTGCTTGGGAGCCAAATATGTCAGTATCAGTTTCATGGATCCTGAAAATGTTCATTCGAAAATACAACCTTCAACTTTCGCACTTTGTCAATGTTGTAAAAGCTTAATAAAAATATCAGAACTACAGAATATAGATTCACAGTTATGGGAGCTCAGAAATGTTAAATTCACCGATTTGAAAACCGGCAATGCTAAGTTATTTTGGAAACAAGTGGCAACAATTGAATCATGAGAACGCAGGTGTGCTTTTCCAATTTTGAGTACTTTTATTTTTCACCTATTATCCTTACCCAGTTCTTCCGCGTGTGTAGAAAGAACTTTCTCTCATATAAATCTAAATAAACGAAAAAAAAACAAACAAATGATTACAAATAAATACTCTAAGTGGCATATTTTTGTCCAAAGTATATTTAAAATCAGAAATGAAACTTTTGCAGGTATAGAATTAACTGAAAACATAATCATAGTACGCTGATAATAAGTGTAATAAATAATTTTTTTTATCATGCATTGTTTTTTGTGCTGAGATAAATGATTTTTATTCAAATGAGCTCGTTTTTACTGAAACTAAGTTACGTTTTTTTATTGAAACTAAAGTCCCAAGATTTCTCCAGATTTTCTGAAAAAACTGCTCAAGTCTTTCTGTATTTTTTTCTGGCAACGCTGAGCACAAGTGCATGACGGTGCTGACAACTGAACAGCCACGCTGCACAAGTAAACTCATAGTTAAGTTTTCATTATGCAAGGGAGTTGCTAGTAGAAAAACTTGTACGTGTATAAATATCTATCTTTGATGTAAAATCTAATGCCGGGTTTCCACCAAAGAGACAAAACAAGAAACACGGACAAAAAAGGTGTTTTGTTTACTAAAACAGTTTTCAGAGACAAAAATGCTCGCGGAACTGTTCAGTTTTTACAAAACATTCGTTAAAATAAAATGAAAAGTCGAACTCGTTTCCTTTATTTCTACCAATTTATTTTTCAAAAATCCGTATACCAGTATTTCGTCTATCACTTATAGCCTTCTTCAGCGATGTTTCTTCGACTGAGGAAAATAGTCCCTAATCGTCCTATTTGTAGATAAACTTTTAAATCTCCTTAAGCGTTTTCTTTCCGTCTGGGTATTTCCCCCATCGTCGGTAGGTGGGGCGCTAATTAAATCCTCATTAGCAACCTCATTAACTGTTTCGTTAATCCTTCTTTCCTGGCTCGTTGGTGAGATGTTAATTATCGTGTTATTATGATCTCCGGTTGCCCTTGCGGTACTTCTTCTAATCAATTTGAACAGTGGGGAATATCCGTTTCCCAAATCCCTGTTAAGGAGACCCTCCCGTGGAGCCTTGAATATCTCCAAACTTTCCGCTACATCTAGCTTTCTACTATCTCCCACGTTGCTTATCAGTGAGAGGTTTTCCACCGAGATGTTGTGGTCTGCTCCAACCATATGCTCCGCTAAGCCAACAGACACAAATCGCGTCATCAGATACAACTCCAACCATGCGTACCAGCACAAGATGGCTGCATTCAACCACATGATCCATCGTATGTTGACCCTACCGTTATCGTCCGAGGGATTAAAGAAGGAAACATCCCACATTTTGAAAGTAGCTGAGAGCAATGGATACCCCACCAAACGGATAACAGGACTGATTGGAAAACAGATGAGGAACCTGGCATTTAAACGTTTGACAAACCTGAAGGAGGACAAGCCCCCACTGAGAAGGGTCGTGTTAGAATATAATCGGATTTCGTTGGGTTTGAAGCCCAAATTAAAGAAATGGGGCGTAGAGGTTGTATTCCAAAACAGAAGCAACCAGCTGAAGACTCTACTTGGGTCAACAAAGGACCCAATAGAAAGATTGGAAAAAGCAGGGATATACTCGATCCAATGCGGGGATTGTGACCTAAAATATATAGGCCAAACGAAACGAAATGCACTTACTCGCTTCAAGGAGCATCGGAGGGAAGCAGAAACAGCAAGGAGGAAAAACATTAAGGAGTTCAAATCTAAAGTAGCGAAGCATATGGTTGGAGCAGACCACAACATCTCGGTGGAAAACCTCTCACTGATAAGCAACGTGGGAGATAGTAGAAAGCTAGATGTAGCGGAAAGTTTGGAGATATTCAAGGCTCCACGGGAGGGTCTCCTTAACAGGGATTTGGGAAACGGATATTCCCCACTGTTCAAATTGATTAGAAGAAGTACCGCAAGGGCAACCGGAGATCATAATAACACGATAATTAACATCTCACCAACGAGCCAGGAAAGAAGGATTAACGAAACAGTTAATGAGGCTGCTAATGAGGATTTAATTAGCGCCCCACCTACCGACGATGGGGGAAATACCCAGACGGAAAGAAAACGCTTAAGGAGATTTAAAAGTTTATCTACAAATAGGACGATTAGGGACTATTTTCCTCAGTCGAAGAAACATCGCTGAAGAAGGCTATAAGTGATAGCCGAAATACTGGTATACGGATTTTTGAAAAATAAATTGGTAGAAATAAAGGAAACGAGTTCGACTTTTCATTTTATTGTATAATTTCTACCTAAACGCTCGCCAAACAATTTTTTGTTTGATTATATTTGTTCAAAACATTCGTGTTTTTGTTCAGAAAAACATGTTTTGTCCGTGTTTTTTGTTTTGTCTCTTTGGTGGAAACCCGGCATAAGTGTTTTTATTTTTGTATATTAGTGTTTTAGATAGGAAACTTTAAAAATTATACCTTTCTTGATTATAAATAAAAAAGTTATACCTTTTTTCCCGAGGTTTAGAAATTCTATAGGAAGATTCTACATTAAGTACCAAAATTTGGACAATGTTTGCCAATTTTTTAATGTGACAACAATACTTAAAAATTTTGAGTGACAATACTCTCTCATTAGCTCTGAAATAGAACGTATTTACACTTCGTGACAACGGTTATTCTATAGTGAAAGTTATTACCATATACATTGAAAAAATTAAGCCGAACAAATAAATGAAGTGTACTAAAATCCAGAGTTTTTGAAAAACAAATCATAAGCTTGTGTATTGAAAGCATCAGAGTGACTTTTATGTGAAAGCGTATGTGCAGCAAAGTTGATGGAGTTTGGGTTTTCAGCCCTTTCATTCGGAAAGAAATATCGAATAATCTCAGCAGGCCAAATGACACCAGAGTTAGATTTAACTCAAAAAGAAGGGAATGCTATCCATCATTTTAATCGCAAGTATTATGATAAATTTACTTGGCTGAATGGCTGTAAGCACACTAACCGGTTTTATTTTTGTTTACCGTGTATTATATTTGCCAGCACAAAAAAGGTGCAGAATGACACTGAATATGTAGATTTCTCCAATACCGATAGACACTGAAGAAGAAGGCAGATTACCCATGAAATATCAATATCTGGTAATAATTTCAAATAGATGGAAAATTGACCGAGCTGCTGTACAGGCTAGATAATACCACTAGCGTGTAAGAAATAACCGTTGTGCCAAAAGAGCCAGCAGGCAAAAATAGTGAAGCGGCTAGATTTTAAATTTTCTTTGTTTATTAAACTTTAAGTTAGACTAACATATAATAAAAATGTACAATTAACATATAATAAAAAATATTTTCAAATAAATCATGATGTTTCGTTTGACTGTAATGTTTACTTCTAAGAGTATGTGACTACCTACCCTGCGTGAAGAGCTTATGCACGCCACTATATATATATATATATATATATATATATATATATATATATATATATATATATATATATATATATATATATATATATATATATATATATATATATATATATATATATATATATATAGCAAAAGACGGAAGAAAGGAAATTTATTAATATGGAATCAGAACAATGAGTCCTACATATTCATTTTAGTAATAGGAACGAAATCTTGGCTTGAGTTGCAGTTGAAGGACATTTTTCTTATAATAAGAGAGAATTTGCAGTTGAACCTAGATGAACCCTAGCCTTTTTGGAAAAAACGGGCTCGAAAACAAAGCAAATTCATTTTCAATTACATTCCGATGAGATGAGAAGCTGAAAACTATTGATTTCGAAGTTGAATATAAAATGGCAGAAGTCAGCAAGAATAACTGCTCGATTCTTAAAGATTAACGAAGACTGGCTTAACTCTACTATAGCACTGACCCTAAAATATTTATCTAGAAAAATCGAAGACTCTCTTCACTGCGATATTGTGGACCGATAAGATTACAGTTTCTGCGAGAAAGAGTGGACTTGACTTGTCCGGAAGAAAAAAATATCAGAGTTCAAATTCCGTACAAATTTGTCGTCGACGGAAAAAAAATCGAAATTTCTTACGAATTAATACTTTCAGTGGTGGACGGAAAAGTTATTAATTCGTTATCAGGCACTGAATCTACTTTGTGATGCCACTTATGTAATGAAACATCCAATTCCATTCTCACTTGCATGTCTTAGAATCGCCTCCCTTGCGATTCAATACTACTTCGTTGGAGAGAACAAACCCTTTTGAAATAAGACATGCACTGCTTGCTCTTTCCTTTTAGCCGCAAACATCCTTCCCCTCCTATCCCTTTGAAATCAATCTTTATTGGTATACCTTTGGCGTTAGCTTCCTTGTGTTGTTATTTTGAGCTTTAGGCTCTGGTTGCAACCTGCAGGACTACTCTGGATTCTACTGGGTCTGGTAGTTTCGCCAGTCACCAGTCCGAGTTGTCCAAAGGGCCCCTGCCCCTCTTTATGTTAGAAGCTACGCTAACGTTTGACTTAGAGTTGTTCTGCATAGGGCCCTTTCTTCCAGGTCTGGTTCGAACTGACGTTCGGATTACGTGTGGTTGGCGTGTTATCACTATCGCGTCCCGTCAGTTCGACCGGTCCTTTGGAGGATTGTCATGTGTTGGACAACTGCAACTTTTGTTTTTAATTTCCAACTCCTCTCTTTTCGTAGGAATTTCGGAGGAGGCGGACAGACCTCCAATTGGGCGTTTCCATTCTGGAAGACCCAACTTAAATTTGTTTCTTTTTTCAATTATATAAATTTTAATTCCTTCAACGTAACTTATATTATTTATTCATTTGTTTCAATTCAGCCAGCCAGCCAGTGGACCTGATGAGAGGGTTCTGATTGGGTCTAGCCCAATAATTACGCCAGTCAAGTTTCATGAAAACTTATAATCTTATAGTTATTAATTTTTGGTATAATTCATTCAAGTTCAGTTTCCCACAGTTTTGCCCAATTATTATCAGTAATTACATTTTCCCCGTTGTTTTGTCAATTCAGTACTTAATTAAACGTTCTCTAGGTTTTTTCTATTTCATTTTTCGACACATATCTTGACCTTGGCAGCATGTATTCAGGAAGGAGTTATGACCGATTCTCGAGCAACTCTTCGTCCTATTGGACAGCACCCATCGCGGATTGGGTCCCATACGTGATCCACAGTGGGGATATCTCATTCTCCGGCCTGGAAGATTCGTTGCCCCTCGAATCTTTTTTGTTCCGAGTAGATTCTCTGACGCGCCGGAAACTTGATGGAGATCCACAATTTCTCGCCCAGCACGTCCACCTTCTATTTGTTGGACCTGCGGCCGATTGGTTCGGGAGGTATCACCAAATTAACGGAGGTGTCGAATGGTCTCACTTACGCGATGCTCTGAGGAAGCAGTTTCGATTTCGAGCTCCACGAAAAAATTACAACTCGCTACCAACAGCCATTCGACACCTTCTATTCCGAGGTGCTCAGACTAGTCGATCGCATGGCCCAGCCATTGGAGGATGCTGAGCTGGCAAAAATCCTTCGCCGTAACCTGCTCCTTAAGGTGCAGCGTCGCATCCTCTTCCTGGACCTTCCATCGGTGCAGCTACTACGGCAAGCCGTACTTTGGGAGGAGGATTTTGAGCGAGAAATGCACCAGCTTGGAGACTGTGGCACCGCAGAGCTTGAGGCCGCGGAAGTTGAGACGCCATCTATGGACCCATGGCATCGCAATTGTGCCCAATCCACTGTCACTCACCCTTCGGTTCAGAGGCGGGAGCTTACACCTACACCAGCCCCAATACCACCACCGGAAAGGAGGAACCAAATTGTCAAGCCTCCCCTCCCAAACACTCGAAAACCTAAGCGCTTCACTCTTCGGCTCCGGCTCTTCTCAAAGAAGGTCCTGCACGGACGTCATTCCAACACGCGTAATTCTGCTTTGAAGGGACTGCAGATAACGCTGCAGAGGAGCACTATTCCTTCAATCCCTTCCAATGAACCTCCTCAGACCCGTCATCGCAGTTCCCACAACTTCGACATTTTCCCGTTGAAGTTCCCTGGCCTGTGGAATAAGTTCCAAAAGATAGAAAACATTTTTTGGGCAATTGAGGAGCTCCTGAGGAGGCTGCAGCGTAAGAAAAAGCCCCGAGGTGATCTAGTCCACTAGTTCACGCACCTCAAATGCTCAACTACTTCTTCTTCCCTATCCTCCCTCCGTATCTTGGAACATGTTCACAAAGTTCACTATTTCATTCCCCTTCCGAAGATACTTTCCCAGTTAAATTAGTATACGTTTGTTCACGATACTTCATTTAATCATAATTACGCATTTTCCTGTTCACCTTCCTCACGTTTTTTTTCATAAAGGATTGGATCATAAAAGGCATGATCACTAGTTCACGTCATTACCTATTCAAATCTTGCATCCATCCTTCAGCTCTTTCCACGCACATGCCTTTGTGGAAAGACCTGTGTTGTAGCACCCAGTAATTTCAATCGAAATTACTGGACCAACTATTTCGACGCACACTGTACCGTGCTCGAAATTGCTACATTTCTTTCAAATCGGACTAGCTGTAATTTGTTGTTCGATTTGAAAAATAACAAAGTGCAGTTAGCCCGATTTGACATTGCCTGACTTGGTGCTCGAGTCGAAGGCAAGAACCGGTAACGGGATTTTATCTTCGCCTCGAGTATCAAATCAGAGTACGGATTACGGACAGACAATTTGAAATCGTGACGTAGGCGAGACCCTCCCGCGAGAGCTCGCGGGATCTTTGTTGAGCGGAGAACAGAGGGTTCCTCGTTTTTGAGTCGCGGTCGATGCAACAAGTGCGCCACATATGAAGATTAACTGACACGAGAACATGAAGATAAATGTCTAGAATTCAATCTAAGATCGTATGATCGAAGAGAACGTCGTAAGAAAAGTATCTACTGTTTGGAGTACGGATTACGGGCAACTAGAACCGACAAAGACAGGGAATACCAGTGAAGAGTGCATTGGAGAAAATTTGTGTGTGTCTTTGGAATTGTAGCAGTGAATTAACATCGTCAACAAAACAATTAGAAAATGAATTTCAAATCCACGGGGATTGTGCGAAAATGTCAAAGGGGGTTGACTTTGGGCTGTGGTGTCGAGAGTGTCGTGGCTGAGGTGGGAACAAGTTTGACATTGTTCAGCGATTAGATGGATTTTTTTTTGCAAAAATAATTTGGGGGAAGAGCTTGTGCATTATAAGAAAGTGGGAAAGTTAAATTGTCACTGACGAAATTTTAGCGATCTATGTGAACGAAGTTTTTCAAACTGAAACAGAATTTCAGAAGTGATAATGTCAGTTGTAAGAAATTAAACCTGACAGTGGAAAAATAAAGGCTGGAATTAATATTGCGAATACAGAGTGTAGTTTCCGATCATCTTTGCCGAGTGGGTATGGTGGTCGCAGTAATGGTTATCGAACCATGGAGTGCTTGTACGGCAGTTTTACAAATTGCATACCTTGGAATACATATTAGGAGTACCAGTGCGTCTATGGAATAGGTTGTAGAGATATTTTATGTATTGCGTGGCGTTATCATTTGAGGCGTTACCAGGAACACCTCACGATTTTACGGTTAAGGTAACGATTGATAAGCATCCTGTTTGCTTCTTTGTTCACAAGCGGCCGCATGTCAACTTTTTCCTCGATGTTGTGTCGCAATGGTATGATCCTGTCATGTGTATCACTGCGAGCCTGGAAATTTATGGTGCTGCAGTTGCGCATCAGTTGGATAACGGTAGAAATATTCTGCGTAGAAGATACTACCGTCAGCAATGCACGCCAGATTACGGATCATATACCAAAGATTTGTCAGCTATGTGCAGTGACTCAAATAGGATATTCATCGCGGACAATCCACCCGGAGCCTACCGATGATACCCACAAAATGCGATTCCGCTTAAAGTTGGTTCCCTCTTACCATTATTAGATGCCCTCAGGTTTACGAACGACGCGCGAGCAGTGGCATCCCGAAATTTATATTTGCATCGCCTATGGTAGCAGATTATCAAAGGTACATTTGGTGCTGTGACACATAAACGAAATTCGTTTTTTTTTTATTTTCGTGTCTATGTTAGGACCGAATAAATTATATCTTGTATATCAAACTAATATCCAATCATTTTCGCACTATAAGAAACAGTCAAAATTTGTAATGAAAAGTCCTCAAATAACAAAAATAAAAAGGGGAAAAAATTGAATTCACAGAGTCTGAGTGAGGGAGTATTGGCAACCTCTAAATATAAATTAAACAAATTTCATAATTTTCAATTTCCAAATTGGGTTTGGTCACACTTTTCCATGTATAGTTATGAAACAACGGATTAAGTACAAAAACAAAAAAAAACAAATTTAACCGTGAAACAATGAATAAAGAGATGAGACAAATGTATTGATATAAAAAAAAATGAGAATGATAAATAATTCTAGGCTAAGATAATATTTATTGTAAGTAAGTAAATAGACACTAGTGAACTGTTCTGTTAAAAAAAAGTAATAATTCATTAGTTTAGAAAATATCGTAGATATAAAACCCAATCATTTCGATATGAGTGTTTGTCACTTGAAGTTTCTTTCAGATTAAAATTTATTGAAATATTGTAACATTGTAAGAACTCGAGTGTTAGGAAACCCTAAATTTATATAAGGAGTAACAGCAATGAATTGGAAGTAATGACTAGACTTAAGAGTCTGACATAGTAGGACAAGTAGGAAACCTAAATTTTTTATCATTAACATATGTTTAAACATATAATATTTTATATCCAAGCGTCGATTCTTTTGAATATGTCGCCGAGTATTCATTTGCCATATTCGAAACAATAGCCGAATAGTTTTGGCAGCATTTGTTAGTTTTCACTTTGTATTAGCTTTTTGGATTTTTAATAATGGCCAATATCCGTGGTACCCCAGACCATCGGGGTTAGGGCTCCGCCACAATCGGAGGCCCGGGGTTGTCTGCCTCACCCGGGTTTCTTGGAAAAGAGAGGCAGTGTTTTTCCTTTTTCCTTTTTTCAGATTTTCAATTTTCTGGCTCCGTGCGTCGTCGCGAGCACTGGTTCTGCTTTGTCAGCCCATATTGCAGAGCCACGGGTGGTTTCCTTAACGAAACTATGCCCCCTTTTGTCCCTTGAGTATTTTTATATACCAGTTTGCGGCTACGATATTATGTTGGATGAATAATACGTCGCATCCCGTTTCTAGAGAGCAAACCAATCCCATTGTTCAAAAACCCACCCCAGCCACAGCGAGCTAGCAAAGCGGCACCCCAGCATCCGTCGGGGCTGGTTAAAGTGTACTGCGCTAATGCGGACGAGGGACCTTCACGGCCATTTCTAGGGTACCCTGCTCTCGGGGCAATTCTTTTTTTTTAATTTGCCTCTCAAATGGTAGAAGCCATTCACACTTGTTGGACCTTAGCCATCTTGGTTGCAGACTCCGGTCCGGTTTTGAGTTGTGCTAAGGCACACTCTCCCAATCCAAATATTCGCTACAATTTTTAGTACGGGCCGTCATGCTATGTAATTGTTATAGCTTTGACGTTATATTTGCTGGTCATTTTGACATTTTCATCTGGCAGTGCCGATATACACGGAGATTTCACGTGCGGATTTTTAGCTAAAATATAAATAAAACGTTAGTTTTTTGTGCGTGGATGCGTTGTTATAATAATATTTACTCATAGCTTGAATTTTGTATCAATCAATTGTATCGACATTAAATCAACACGAAACATCACATAACCTAACCACAACTGATAGACATTTCGTAGCAAATTTTTCCAATTATACCGCACGCACCGCATTAATTTTTGTTAAAGCTGTTCACTTGCACTGTTCCGCAGATTTTGCTTTATTTTCACTTTACTCACTTTAACACAACCCGCACAATTTACGACTTCCCGCGGGCGTCCCATGAGACAGCGTATGTTTTTTCATGACACTTTGACAGCTTTCTCTAACGCCATTATTCTGCATTACGGCCTGTACTTCTAGAAGGCATTGATGAGAAGCTCTGTATTAAGTACCACCGTCCAGTTTCACGATGATCATAATGAAACAAAGTTAGTAGAAGGCAGTTCATATTAGGCCAAGTAACGTTTAACATTAGTTTTAGTGAAAGCTTGATTCTGATTTCGTTTCTGAAATCATGCTCTGAGCCATTATCACCGATGTATTACATCCAACCTAAATTTCTATAAATTGATTAGGTGAAATAAAGTTATGAAAGATGTTTTTCTAAAAATAATAGACTTCGCTTATCAACGTGCACTTTTACTTTCAGTGAGACATGTAAATCATTGATTACGGTTACGTCTAGTCACCTAATGAAATTAATAGAACACACTGAGCATATTCTCTTTAGTTTAAAATACCCATCACTCTTAGAACTATTATAATATTTAACACGCAAAACATTAAAAATCAATATCAAATCAAAACCAAATGAAAATTATTACTAAATACTACATATCATAAATCAAAAACTCCTCTGTTGTCCAGCCACGGCAATAAGGATTTCATAGCCTTCACATATCTTGGAGTCATCATCATCTGCCGTTTGAAATTAGTTGCTGCTTCAGTTTCCTGTAAAAATGACTCCATTGCTGCATTATCATTTGGATCTAAGAGCACAGCCGCCAGCGTGCCAAAAGAAACGTTCAAACCTAAAAAAGTTGAGTTAATAATATTTCGATGGTATTGAGTTAATAATATTTCGAACTTGATTAGAATCAATTGCAGCACTTAGTAAGGACATCGGATTTTTAAGCAGGTGCAGAGACGCCGGGGTCACTCCGAAAAGTCACCAAATCAGAATAAAATAACCGATGGCATCCAACAACATCAGAACGTGGAAAAGAGGACTCATAACACAGAGCATTTCAAAGCTGCGATCCAAATTAAATCAAAAAACTCTGGAAGCATACAGCTTGCATTTGAAATTAGCTCAAAAGTACTCAGGGGAGTTTCCTTTATTTTTAACTAAAGTTAAAAGAGCGGAGAAAATTGAAGGCGAAAGGAAGAGGGAGCACCTCGAGAAGAAGTTCAAATCTCTGGAAGGGAGTAAACGGAGGCCGGGTACACAAGAAAGAAGCAGCACCCAGGAGACCGGCAAGTTGGTGGTAAACCAATCATCACAGACCTTCACGGCAGCACAAACTGATTTTTTAAACAATGGGTTAAAATTCGCCATTCGGAACAAAGCGAATATACCTCAGCTAATCGTGGATTTAGAGGCAGGCATCAACTCATACACATTGGATGGTCCAGTTTCAGGGGAGGGGAAAGAACGCATACGCCTGGCAGCAACAGATGCTATCAGGAAAAACAACAGTCACAGCGGAAAACGTATCCACCAAGAAAAGGAAATGGCCAAAGAGTTAAAAAGTAAACCGGTATACTATATCAAGGCAGACAAAGGAAACGCAGTAGTTATACTCGATAAGGAGGATTACGATGAAAGAATGAGGACAAAAATAGATAATGGGCCGTATAGAAAACTGAGGAACGATCCACTACAACCACTTATTAAGCAGGTCGATAAAGTTTTGAAGGAATGCAAACAGGTGTTATCCAACAACTATTTGAAAGTCTCAAATCCAGCGCTGCCACGGATAAGGGGCCTCCCCAAAATTCATAAACCAGGAAAAGAAATGAGGGAGATAATTTCAGCGGAAAAATCACCAACGCATCGGATTGCAAAATGGTTGGTCAAGGAATTCCAGAGCATGGAGCATAAGTTTAGGTCATATTCGGTCAAAAACTCGAAAGAATTTTGTGAGCATCTTCAATCGATAGGAGATTTAGAAGAGGATGAAATTCTGATATCCTTCGACGTTAAAGTTCTTTTTCCGAGCATACCTATAAAGGAAGCAATTCTTATATTAGAGACCTGGTTGCTTCAGCAACAAAATGATGCACTTTGGAAGACGAAGGTCAAACAGTACATCAAGCTAACGAAATTGTGTATGGAAGAAAATTATTTTACATTCAGGGAAGGGTATTACAAGCAGCTGAAAGGAGCTCCGATGGGCAACCCACTGGCACCGTTTATTAGCGAGATTTTTATGGCTAAGCTAGAAGCGGATCTAGAAGAAAAGGGCCTCATGCCGAAATTTTGGAGGAGATATGTGGACGACATCTGCGCGGTTGTAACAAGAGAAGAAGTAGAAAATACCGTGGAAATCATCAATGGTTTGCATGGAAATATTGATTTCTCTTTTGAAACAGAGACAAATGGTCAGCTACCGTTTTTGGATCTATTGCTAAAGAGGAGGGAGAAACAATTAGAGCTGGAAGTGTACAGGAAGCCAACAGACACAAATCGCGTCATCAGATACAACTCCAACCATGCGTACCAGCACAAGATGGCTGCATTCAACCACATGATCCATCGTATGTTGACCCTACCGTTATCGTCCGAGGGATTAAAGAAGGAAACATCCCACATTTTGAAAGTAGCTGAGAGCAATGGATACCCCACCAAACGGATAACAGGACTGATTGGAAAACAGATGAGGAACCTGGCATTTAAACGTTTGACAAACCTGAAGGAGGACAAGCCCCCACTGAGAAGGGTCGTGTTAGAATATAATCGGATTTCGTTGGGTTTGAAGCCCAAATTAAAGAAATGGGGCGTAGAGGTTGTATTCCAAAACAGAAGCAACCAGCTGAAGACTCTACTTGGGTCAACAAAGGACCCAATAGAAAGATTGGAAAAAGCAGGGATATACTCGATCCAATGCGGGGATTGTGACCTAAAATATATAGGCCAAACGAAACGAAGTGCACTTACCCGCTTCAAGGAGCATCGGAGGGAAGCAGAAACAGCAAGGAGGAAAAACATTAAGGAGTTCAAATCTAAAGTAGCGGAGCATATGGTTGGAGCAGACCACAACATCTCGGTGGAAAACCTCTCACTGATAAGCAACGTGGGAGATAGTAGAAAGCTAGATGTAGCGGAAAGTTTGGAGATATTCAAGGCTCCACGGGAGGGTCTCCTTAACAGGGATTTGGGAAACGGATATTCCCCACTGTTCAAATTGATTAGAAGAAGTACCGCAAGGGCAACCGGAGATCATAATAACACGATAATTAACATCTCACCAACGAGCCAGGAAAGAAGGATTAACGAAACAGTTAATGAGGCTGCTAATGAGGATTTAATTAGCGCACCACCTGCCGACGATGGGGGAAATACCCAGACGGAAAGAAAACGCTTAAGGAGACTTAAAAGTTTATCTACAAATAGGACGATTAGGGACTATTTTCCTCAGTCGAAGAAACATCGCTGAAGAAGGCTATAAGTGATAGCCGAAATACTGGTATACGGATTTTGAAAAATAAATTGGTAGAAATAAAGGAAACGAGTTCGACTTTTCATTTTATTTTATATTCTCTTTAGTTTAAAATACCCATCACTCTTAGAACTATTATAATATTTAACACGCAGAACATTAAAAATCAATATCAAATCAAAACCAAATGAAAATTATTACTAAATACTACATATCATAAATCAAAAACTCCTCTGTTGTCCAGCCACGGCAATAAGGATTTCATAGCCTTCACATATCTTGGAGTCATCATCATCTGCCGTTTGAAATTAGTTGCTGCTTCAGTTTCCTGTAAAAATGACTCCATTTCTGCATTATCATTTGGATCTAAGAGCACAGCCGCCAGCGTGCCAAAAGAAACGTTCAAACCTAAAAAAGTTGAGTTAATAATATTTCGATGGAGTGCAAACTGTGTTTTACCAAAATAGCCTCGTTTTAGTATATCAATATGAAGTTCGATTAACTTTGGTACTTTTCCCACATAATTTACCAGCCTTAAGTTTTTCACCAGCTGGTCATGGTAATATTTGATGAAGTAGTCAAATTTGGCAAGCCGTATATCGTAGTTGCAGGAAGTAATGATAAAATACTGCAGATCGAGAGCGGGTGAGCCCCATTTGCACATTTGCAGGTCAACAAACTTCACGTCTTGGATGGTTCCATCTTTTGCGTGTTTGAACATAATATTGTTACACCACATATCGCCGTGTGTCAGAACATTGAAGGCGTTCGGATCAGTACTGTCACATTCCATAAGTAACTCAGCAAATCTGTTATTTGTATTTTTCTAAAAATAATGAATTTATTTATATTTATTATTAAGAAAGTGGTAAATTTTCTGCTTTGGCATCGACTTTGCAGCAAAGTTTTCATTTCAGATGAAAAATCGATTCATTGATTTCATTTAAAACCGATATTCATTTGTATGTGTTTTTGAACCTACCAATTTTTCAAGATATTGCTCGCAGTTGCCCCATTTTCTAATGCAGTCTTCCATAATAGTCCAGAAGCCTTCCATCATTTGTTGCATCACTTCAAAGAACTCCGGTTTAAACATACCTGTCCTGAACTTGTCACTGAACGGACCATTTAATTCGTTGAGCCGTGCAGTGGCAGCGTGAAACTTGGCCAATTTTTCGAGTGTTATAAGAACATGGTTCAAATCCATTCCTTCGTGACGATTGATATTTTCGTACCCTTCAATGCTTAAATCTTCTAGTACTATTACTGGAGGATCAAGAAGCGTTTTTACACATTTTGGGCCCACAGATAAGTCCACGCCCATGCTGCAATACAATTTGTTCATTTCTGGTAAAATCTTTTCGTACATTTCGATTTCCTTCGGAAAAATTTCCATACTGGCTAGTAAATTATTAGACATCTCACTTTGGAGCATTGATTTCACTATGTAGCTGGTGGTTTTTGTTATCCCATCTGAAACAAAATATTTTTGTTAAGAATTTAAATTTAGTATAGGAAATTTAATCGAATAAAGAAAATAGTTGCTATATTAGTAGTTTCTACATATCAGCAAAAGCATTTTTTTTTATTTAAAGTACTTCAAATGGGCAATTTACATTGGCGTCCACGCGTCCATGCGATGTAGCGTGTTTTGCTTACACGAGTCAATTTGATTTTGTTTATATAGGCGGGTCTAAAGCGAAGGAGGTGGAGTATGCTGATTCATGTACAATACATTTTAAAATGATTTCTTTCGCTCAGTGGCATGTGTGGATGATTCGTTGGTGATCATTTAAATATATGTTTTGTGGATGATTATTTTCTTATATAATAATGTGGATAATATATATTTTGCATCCTTACGTGCATGACTATTACGAAAACAAATTGAATGCATCTGAATATTTAGACACAAACATATATATGTAGGTATATATACTCATATGGATAAATACATACAACTTTCTGTTACCAATATATTTGTACGGAGCAAAAAAACATTATCATAAGCGTGTAAAATCTATCCACTTATCGCCTTAGCCCCGCCTTCAAAAAACTGGATTTGAGTTGACTTGACTCGTGTAATCTAAAAACGCTTGGACGCGCGGACGCATGGACGCTTGTCTAAATGGCCCAAAATAGTTACTAAGAGACTGTGCTGTAAATTAAACTATTTGGCTAAGAGACAACACGATAACACACAAAGCTGGAAGGACTTAACTGGTCCAAATAAGCCATTTATGCGCAAAGGCAACTTATTTTGATTATGTAGGCCTTCTAAAGCGCAATTCAGACATACGTCCATGCGTCCACACGTCCATGCGATCTAGCGTGTTTCGCTTCCACGAGTCAATTTGTTTTTGTTTATATAGGCGGGTCTAAAGCGAAGGAGGTGGAGTATGCTGATTCATGTACAATAGATTTTAAAATGATTTCTTTCGCTCAGTGGCATGTGTGGATGATTCGTTGGTGATCATTTAAATATATGTTTTGTGGATGGTTATTTTCTTACATAATAATGTGGATAATATATATTTTGCATCCTTACGTGCATGACTATTACGAAAAGTGACAGGCACCTCCATGAGAAGCCACCATGAGAAGTGACAGGCACCTCTAGGCACTCATGCCAGAAAGGCCCATTTTGCTCATGAAATGAAATACCAGGATTCGTTAAATATCGATATTCGACAGCTCAGTATTGTCGATGTTTTTTAAATTTTTTTTAATCCTAAAATCCGCTTCCAAAAAAACCTTTCATCAATTTCATCCATTTTTCAGAAGCCCAGAACTCGGCAACTATACCTAATAGAAACCAAAAATTGTGTATCCACGTTCTTATCTTCTAGAAGTACGATTATGCGCAATATTAACCAAATCCAGAACATCGAATTTTTTTCGTTGTCCGCTTCAGGTGAAATGCCCCATATGGTATACTCCAAGTATTGATGAAGGGTGATTTTTAGGAGCGATTTCGTAAGATGACATACCTTTCCTTTGTAGAACGACATATCGTCCATCCCGCTTTGGCTGGAGCTTTGATCCAAATTCACGCTGAGTGTTGACTAATACAAGATCCCCTGGATCTAATTGTATTGTGTTGGAGAGGCGTTGGTCTGCATATTCCTTCTGTCGGTTCTGCTCTTTATCGGTTACTTCGTGTGCGTTACGTAACGCATCTGCCATTTTGACAAGATATGGTGAAATCTTGGTTACAAACCAACGGGAAAAATAATGCTTACGGATATATTCGGTTAGCATTTCGCGTAATGCGTGGAAGCATTATCGGACCATTACATGTTGTTTCTTTTTAACATTGCATGTCCTAGGCCGGGAAGATTTATACACGAGGAAACTCATGCTTTTAGCTCTATAGCTTTATGTACAAGAGCTTTTTGGAATGTACGACATCGTATTCTTGCACACTGAGAAAACACATGGCGCCAGGCGCCATAATTTATAGACTTCTGGCGCCATGTACATAGTCGATTTAGGGATTGTGATAAAATATGGCGCCACACGCCATAATACATGGCGAAAAGTACATAGGAGCAGGCACTATGCTTATAGCCCTACACGCCATATACTATAGTCTTCCACGCCATGTACTATAGTCCTCCACGCCATGTACATGGCGCGGAGAGCTATAACACATGGCGTGGAGGACTATACTGTATGGCGTGGAGGACTATACTGTATGGCGTGGAGGACTATAGTACATGGCGTGGAGGGCTATAAGCATAGCGTCTGCTCCTATGTACTATGGCTTGTGGCGCTTACTTTATCTCAAACCGACCCAAATTGACCGAAACCGACTATGCACATGGCGCCAGAAGTCCATAAAGGCCTCTGCCCCTATGTGTTTTCTCCGTGCATCCAACAAAATGCCATGGAAGAAATTCCCGAGGGATCTTCGGATCATCGGAAGATCATATCCTCTCCTATACTGAAGAAGCTTGCTGACATTTATACACCTCCTCACACAGTATGGCTGCGAGTTATATTTGGAGTGCCATGAGCCATATTACATGGCTCATGGCACTATGTAATATGGCGTGTGGGGCCATAATTTCTGCGCCATGTAATTATGGCGCTGGGAGCCATACTGCATGGCTCAGGGTACTATGTACATAGCGTGTGGGACCATAAACGCTGCACCATGTTACATGGGACCACGCGCTATGTAGATTCTGGCATTATGGCGCTGGGAGCCATATTGCATGGCTCAGAGTACTATGTACATGGCGTATGGGACCATAAATATTGCGCTATGTTACATGGCTCTGGGCGCTATGTGGATTTTTTTCAGTGCATTTATACGCATAAACGAATTAAAGCTTTGGCCGGCGGCCGATCGTATCTCTGCATGTGTGGTTTTTGTATGCTGAGTGATTGTGACGCTCATTGGAAATTCCAATAGCGCGTGCTCTTTGCTACTAGAGGAAATTGGTTTCATACATTTTACTTACCTTTGATGATTTGAAATGCTCCGAAATTTTCATCTTTCCGCTTTACATAGCAGACTCGCAAGTTCTTTTCCCCTTGCTTCTGCGAGTGATGTTCATTAGCCAGTCTTGGACTTATAACATATGAGCTTTCTCCCTTGCAGCATTCCCCAAGCTCCAAGTCATGTATACGAGTATATCTTATAATTGCTGGAAAATAGCTTTGGAAATAGGAAATTCGCATTACTAGCATTGTTTGATTGATGCATTACGGCGGAGTACATTACCGCGATTCCCGTTGGGAAAGTTTGTATTGTGGGCTATATGGGATATGTCTTCACTTACTTCTAAGGGTGATCTTAACTCTCGTCCGAAAGTAAGATAAGCAGCAATTGTTTTGGTAGTTAATGCAAAACGGATTACCGACAGCTTTTCATCCCATTCTTAACGTGATGACTCTGTCAGGATGCTCAGTAGTGGCTTCAAGTCTCTGTTCTTCATTTCTACTGTATTCGCTTCTGGGTGATAGACAGGGGTGAAGCGGTGTTCAATGTTGAAGCAATGCGTTACATGTTGCATGATTGAGCTGATGAACTGAGTGCCGTTGTCACTGATGATACGCCTTGGGATTCCAAGAAAATTTTTTATATTGGGTGTGTAGCAAATGTCGTAGAAGTTGCGTCTACTGGCTAGGTCTTCTACAATGCACTTTCGCCCTTTTCATGTCACTGGTAGTGATCCAAAGAGACCCATAGAGATAATTTCAAAGTGTTGGCTCTGTGGGTGTGATTGAGATAGCTCCACAGGTTTCACATTAGAAGCCTTATACCTTTGACAAGCACTACATGCTTTAATATAGTTCGAGATGACGTCTCGCATTTCTGTCCAAAAGTGCCTTTGGGATATCCAGTGGTAGGTTCGTTCTTCGCCAAAGTAACCGGCTGTCAGGGCACCATGAAAGTTCTATAGTGTTTGGGTACCACTAATTGTGCGTTTTCGTGATCACAATCAGGTGTGTACTGATAGAGGGCTCCATTATTCATTAAGTATCACTTTGCTGTCCAACGTACAAAGTCCTGACGTGGCTCGGGTGATTCAAGGTCTCGGATGATTTTAACTAAGCTATCATCCTTGAATAGCTCTTTTCTCCTGTCCGCTGCTGTTCGTCTTGGCTTGCCAACTTCTTTACTGTTGACTTCTTGGCATTCATTATTTGGTAGTGGTGGTTGAGAAAGCGTGTCTGCCACTGCGTTTGACTTGCCTGGTGTATAAGTAGTGTTGATATTGTATGGCTGTAGCAATAACGCCCATCGAACAAGTCTTCCCGCGGGTGATTTTAATGACATGAGCCAGCGAAGTGGCTGATGACCAATAGCAAGTGTGACCTTTCTCTCTTCGATATATCCACGGAATTTACTGGTGCTCCAGACAATTGCTAGTGCTTCTCTTTTCGTGGCACTGTAGTTCCTTTCAACGCTAGTCAAGAGACGGCTCGCGTATTTAACTGGTCGTTCTTCAGCACCCTCTTCTTGCAGCAATACTGCTCCAACGACAAAACCGCTTGCATCTGTTTGGAATACGAACGGTTTTATTCCGTCGGCCTGCCGCGAAATTGGCGCCGTGGTAAGACACATCTAAAGTAGACACATCTTGAGGTTTGTTGGGTCTAGTCTTTCTTTTAAAGCGCTGACCTTTCCTGAGTCAACGGATATTCCTTGGTCGGTCAAGATATGGCCTAAGAATTCGATAGTCGGACAACAGAAACTGCACTTCGTTCGGTTAATCCGTAGCTGAAAATATCGAAGTGCTTCAAAGACTTCGCTGATGTCCCTGATGTAGTCTTCGAAATTCTTTGACAAAATTAGCAAGTCGTCCAGGTACGATAATATGTTTGCGTGCTTGCATTTTGTTCGTACTTGTTCCATCATTCTATGAAAGGTACTGGTTGCATCTCAAAGACCAAATAACGTCCTCTTGAATTTGAGCACTTTAAGTGGCGTGATGAGCGCGGTTTCGTTCTGGTCTTTTTGTTGCGCGCTGATCTGCCAGCAGCCAGGAGGTCGATGCTCGTCATGTACTATGTGCCATGAACACCGTGAAGAAGATCGTCTATTCGTGGTGGTGGGTAGTGTTAGGATATCGTAACTGTGTTGAAAGGCCGACAATCTACGCAAACTTGATTGGACCCATCTTTTTTAGGGACCATTACAACTGGTGAGGTCCTTGGTGAGTTTTGTTCCTGGATGATATCGTCTTGTATCATCTTCTGGATTTTTTCCTTCAAATGGTCTTTCTTTTGATGAGAGAGCCTGTGTTGTGGTGAAGTGATTGGTGCATGGTCTGCAGTGTTAATGTGATGCTCGAAAAATCTTGTGGGTTGTCCACCGCGCAGAAAAAAGTCAGCGTTTTCGCATATGACGATATGCAAATTTTTTCGTTCTTGTGGTAACAGTCTGATACCTTCATATTCTCGAATGGTAAGTGATTCGAACTCAATGGAAGCGACGTCGGAAGAACCTTTGGTCGTCACTGTTTGTTTCTGGTCCATTCTTGGTTTTTTTTTTGGGGTATAGCCTATCGGATTTATTGGTGTAGGTACTTCAAAGTAACGTATTAGAGAACTACCCATGGTTTTGTGTTGACTTTGCCTTTGTGGTGTTCCTTTGATAGGGCTGATTGGTTCGGGGGCGTCAAATAGCAAAATAGGCATCTAAAAATCAATGCATGGTATTTTTTTCTGTAAATATTCCAAGTAATCTGGAAGATAGTTAGTGGGGATTTTATTTGTGGACAAACGGTAGGACCAGATATGAGTATTGACGTCTTTCTTCTGGTAGAAGTCGTACTTGACATTAGTATTGTCTTCGAAGTGCCGAAATCACTGCGGAAGGTTTATGAAAATGCTGGCGTCTTCGATGAAGTCGACACCTAACAGAGTTTGGTTGTTTGTAGCTCCCGGGAGTACTATAAATTGCATGGAGCATGTCCTTCCCTTGACGGTGACATCTCCTCGGATTAAATAAACATCTTGGTTCTTGCTGGTGCCATCAGTCAACACGATGCTCGTGCTACAAAGCTGAAAATTACATCCTTGTTGCTAAAGCTGATTGTAAAGCTAGTGGCTGGCTATGCTGACTCTTGCTGCGGTGGCTAAGTAACCACATCCTTTGATAGCGTTCACAGAAACATCGAGGACTGGTCGGGAACGTGGGCGAACTACTCCGTGAGTGTCAACAGAGCAAAACTTGACCCATTTTATAGGCGTTGGCATATGCGTATCGGAGCGTATGCAGTGTGGTAAATATGGGTACCAGTAGCGTTCCAAAACTTGGTCGTGCAAAGTTGTGTTATAGAAAAGAAATGAGCGTATACATATGCAAAATTTAGTGTAGCAATTTTACTGCAAAAGTAAAATCTTTAATTAGAACCAATCGAGAGAACTACGACCTCAGATCTTTGATGTCTCCGATACCTATGATCTGCGAGCTTTTGGTAATTACGTGTAAAATGACCTACTATCTCTAACTCTATCTTCCTGTTCGCGGAGTAAAAGTATAACAAATTTGCCCATAGTGATCATAGTTTTCCTTCTCTACCACTAACACTCTAATTCAGGCAAATTGCTTCACTTCTCACTGCTGTTTTCATTTTCTTATGTCTCTCTCTTCTGAGGCAGCGCCTGAAAAGACCGGAGTATCTCTGAATTCGTTAGCCTACTTCCGATTTCCATGCATGTGTGCGCTGACTGTGTACATGCACGGAAGCTCTCCATGAGCTTGATTTCAAATACCGGCTTTGCACTAAGTGTTTCTATGTGTTTGTGCCAGATAAAATTGTATAGCCACACGAGATTTGAATTAAAACCGCATATGAAATATGAAATAGCATATGCAAGCATATGACATTATTTTGGAAGCATCTGCTAGTACAAATGAGATGAAAATGCACAGTGGTTACAACGTATTGCTAACTTAGCTAAAGCTTACTCATGTCAAGAACAGTCGAAGCTGTGAATAACGTTTTTATTAGATGTCCACCGAAAGTTAAAGGAAAAGGAATAATTTTCGGTTTCGGGAAATCTTCAAAAGCTTGAAAATTGAAATATTTGTAACTGTTTTTTGTTGTTAGATGTCTATAATATGAAAGTTAGAACGTAGCACTGTTGGTAGGAAAATGACAAGCTTGCCTGCTGCATAGCCAAAAGTATACTCTTCTCGTTATATTTCACGTTAGGATACAGCTTCACGTTAGGACTAACTTAGCCGGTGGATTTTGTTTCTGTCCAATGACTGTGCACTCAAAAAAATTTTGGTTGAATTTTTACCCTTATAATAGTAGGAAACTGGTTTCCTATTATTAAAGATGTAAGTTTACAAATGTGCGTGAAAAGAAAATTTTTTTTACGACCAAATGGTGTAATTTTTCCCTAAATAATGATGCAATTTTATGACTTTGGCGCAAAGGTGAATAGCGAACTAGTAAATTTACACTCTTTTTGCTTCAATTTACAAAAAGCTGTGTATTATTCAGCTGATAGGACGTAAAAGCAAAAAATGCACATCGAATGTGTAAAAAAGTTTGTGATTCGTTATTTTAAACGAATAAATGAATATTTTTCCTATTATCAAAGTATTAATTATAGACCCACTTTTTAGAGTGTGTTGGAAGTAATCGTGAACATTTTTTTTTCATTATCACCCTCAACAACGTGAAAATTTTTCACCTTATTTTCACCACAATTTCATTACTATTTGCTATTTGTATGCCAGAAGCCATTAATTTCGCTGAGACCTTTTCAAGATCCCACCATTTATTATAAATATTTATAATATCTGCTCCTACTCATACATTCTGTGAGTGTCATATTCATCTGATTTCAAATCTGAGAGATCTCAGGAACACCAATATTAGCTATTGAAAATAAAAGTAATTAGGTGAAAGATCTTAGGAAATTTCTAAATGTTAATTTTCCAATTTTCCACACTATTGTGAGCCCATCAGTTTTTATTCAAACGGTTTTGCTGCCCAGGTAATCCGCCACAGTTAGGTCATTGAAGCAGTATTTTATTATTGTTGTCAATGCTGCTAACCTAAACGAAACTCGATAGTCGTAGGAGAAAACGCAACAAATATTGAAAACAATGAATTTCAAGGAATGCGAATTTTCTGCACCATAAACAACGGCATAGAAAAGTTGCTCCATTATTGGCTGCTGTAGGCACGTTTGGGAAAAAATCGTAAGTTTGACATGTCCAGTTCCTTTGCAAGGATGTCAACTCAGACCTGTGGTGTGAATGGACTCGGCTGTATGCAGCCTGGCGCTTTTAAAGACGTACCAACCCTGCAGCGCATCGCCGGCTCGCTGTGCCCGTCGTATCTGTCAAGGACGAATGATTTGATCATTGTTCACCGGGGACATTCCTACCTTCATAGAAGAGGAGCTGATTGATGCCTTCTCCAGGATGAAGAGAGTCGATCGAAGCACTTGAAGTTATGGTAGACCGCCGCTATTTATAGACTCATATAATTCCTGTTTTGGTGAGAGTCTTTTTATTGCGATGAAATGTAGTCCAATTGGCACTGATTGATAAATAAATGAGAAAAATTTTCAGTCAGTTCACGTACCATACTCTCTGAATACTAGAAACGGCGACGAAGCTTCTCGAGTGGTTGCTAGAGCTTCGGTTGCTATCAGCAATTAGATCGTTGGAGTTATATCCTAGTAAGGCTTATAAAAAAGGTATTCAACTGTTGATGCTATCTCAGCATTAATTGAGGCAGTACCAAAAGCGGAGCAGGTATGCCATAGCGCCAGGCCGGTCGTTTTGATAGTGGCACTAGATGTTCTAAATGCCATCAATTCAGCAAGGTGGACGTTTGTTGGGGCCTTTTGAGCATACTTTTCGCAGTCCACATTTTAATGAATGAGTTCAGAGTAGACCTATCATTTCAGGAGCAGCAAAGAGGTCAATCCTCGAATCCGACTTCTGAAATATCGCTTACGGTAAACTGTTGCACCTGAAAATGTCATAAAATGTATTATTGGTGGGTTACGCTAATGATGTGGCAGTGGTAATCACTTCCAGAGCTGCTTAGTTTGCCTGATTCAGATTAAACCAAGTTATGAGGAGAGTGGAACGGTGGATAAACAACAATGGCTTTTACAGCTGGCACTGTCAAAAACAGAGACCATCATGCTGACAAAGTTAAACCAAATTATGCTGCGTAGCGAGACCAACTGGGGTAAAGTCTCACGAATGTCGAAGAACAGAGCGAGAGGATTGTTGTTTTACTGACCCACAAACTCCGGAGACTTCTAAAGTAGGTGAGCAAACCTAACTGGGTTGAATTAATGTAGTACGTAAAAATCTTATAAAGCCAGTTTTTGGGAACCCGCGTATCTTTTGAAGAGTTTTGGCGATCTACCCCAAAAACAAGATTAATAAGAAAGTAAGCTTATATAAAAGACATTCAAATTCAACATTCGCATTCCGCCAAAAAATTGATTCTGGAGCCAAAACTGTGGATCTAAGTACAAGCGCCTTTATGTTCCACAGATTTCAGCCACCAAATCTAAGCCACACTGGCCTGAAAAAAAACACCCAAGGTCAAACAAACAAAGTTAAACTCCTTCAGAGATTGATTAATCTGGAAAATTGCTCAAAATTGACATCGATATCCTAAAAAAAAACTTACTTTTATCTTGGTGGTAATTGATATACAAACATTTTTTTACTTCTAGGTGAAAAATACCGCATGTACTTCATTCAAGTACATTCGATTTCACTTTGTTTACAATCAGTATTTTGTTTACAATCAGTATTAACCCCGGTGTTGCATTGATACTTGAACTTGAATTCGAACAAAGAAAAGTTCGACTAAACAAGCTTCAATCCAAATTAAACTCTCTGCAGCTGGGTTATAAACTGTGACTAGCATTTGTGTACTAGCTCAAACATTATAAATTTTACAAAGTGCACATATTTGTCAAATTTTTTAGATGGCAATCATTCACACATGTATCTCTTTGTTGTTTGCATTATGTGACTGCCTTTTGATATTGCAGTCAGCCCAAATCATTTATGACTTATTTCACTGAAATCGTGCATACATTAGCGGGCTAAGCAAATTCATTTAAAAAACTCATATCATCATAACAAAATGATTATCTAAATGCCATTGCTTAGATATTTCAATTATTCTAGACTTCAGGTCAATGATTTACTGCATGTGCTATTATTTAACCATTGTCTTGTTTAACCTGAAAGAAATTTGCGAACATAAAGATACTAAATGAAAAACAGGTAAGATAATATTTTTGTCTATTTTTTGTTATTGCGCATTTTCAACCAGGGTGTAGCTATACTCTACTTTAAGTGCAGCTGGAAATCAAGTTTAACGAACTGATGTTTTTCTTGTTCTATTGATTGGTGAATTAAACAATGACTGCATGCACTTGTTCACTGCTTAAAAATCTACTAGTCTTAAAAATCGAAAAATCCAGGGCTGTGTACTCGGAGTCGTGGCTCTGTTTAAAGCAGAGTCGGAGTCGAATTCGACTGTACAGCCTTGTTAAAAATCATTAAACATTATTATATAAACACAAAATCTGTTGCGTATGCTTATTACACGCTTTGTAGAAATTTATATTGTTTTATATTTTATACTAATTACTTCCGAAGATCAGTAAAATATCTTCGGAAGTAATTAGTATAAAATATAAATTTATGTAAACGGAATTACTTTGAATGAACAATTTTGTTTAAATATTCAGCCGTCACTTTTGTGTAACAAGCAGTTTCGAGAACCGATTCAATCATGGCCGTCATATAGAAGGCCGGTCGCGACTTGCAATCTGACAGGTGCTAATGTACTTTTATTGGTCTAACTGGTCGAGAAATGTACGTCGACTGGTCGAAAAAAGGTACATTAAGCACGCCATCTTGGTACGTTAATTGCTTTTGCGACCGGCCTTCTATATGACGGCCATGATTCAATGACCCACTGTGTAAGAGTGCAAGTGTAAAACGGCCCACAGACAAGGAGATCTGGTCGTCGACTGGATCTCAATTGATTTGCCACAGACACAGAATGTAATCGCAACTTGAATTGCAATCTCATTCGAACGTTGTTTTCGTTGAGGCAACACACGCTTTGGAATGGGTGTTTTCAGTTAATTTTCGTTGCAAAAAACGGGAGGATATACATTGTAAGCATTTTTAGCAAATGATATTTTACGTAAAGCAATTTCCAACAGGTACATATACTCGGGTATATGAGACATTTGTACTTTCTGCTTCAGGCATTTGTAGCCTAGTCATAGACCCCTCTAAATAATTTTTAATTGGCGGTCATCATAAACAGGGAGTAGTTGTTTGTATTAGGGGTGTATTAACTAATTTTGGAAGAAAATTATAAATTTGTATGCATCATGAGCTGGCAGCAATTGTGCCTTAATAGGGTTTAAAATTATGTTTCACGTAAAGTTATTTCGAACAGTTATGTTCGGGTATCTAGGTATTTGTCCTCTCTGGTTCAGACACATGTAGCCCTCTAAACACTTTTTTATTGAATTTTAATTGGCGGTCATCATAGGTAGGCAGCACTGAAAATGAACTAAATATCCGTTGCTGCCAAATGTTTAAAGATATTATTGTTCCACATTTATTCTTTTCATTCATAAATATTTCCTAAAATATATAAAACATTAACGGGATCATGAGGTATGCTAACTGACTCTTGTTGAGCATATTCATACACAATTCAGTCCGTTAAACCAATGATTTCGAATTATGCAACCATTACGTTACACTAAATTCAAATGAGATCTCCATTCTAGTCTCAAAATCACAACAGACACAGCAACGTAGTCGTCGACCAGTAGCTCCGCCCACCAAATATCAAAAAAATTTCATATTTACTGCAACCGTTGCAGAGACTAAAATGCAACCTGAGACTAGCCCACAGACAGAGAATTTCGTTGCAGATATCGCATATTGCAGATCTAGTTGTCGACGAGAAAAAAAACTGGATTTTGGCCTATAGCTTCCGATTTAGTCACCAGATTTTAACAAAATTCACGCAGTAGGTGAACCTTACTCTAGGATAGATTTCATTCAAATTCGGTTGAACAATTAGAATAGGGACGCCAGCTATGGCAATTTTAGTCTCCTAAATATTGTAAATTTGCTCAGGAAAATAAAGGTTTTTCCCCTATAACTTCCAATGCAGTAACAAAATCAAAACGAAGTTCATGTGATTAGTGAATCTTATTGCTTTTCTTTTTCTGTAGGAATTTCGTTGGAAAATCATGAAAGGGTTTATTACCGTTACACGTATAACACCACTCAAACCCTTTTCTCCCCGACTAGGATAAAAGGGCGGTAGTTTCGGGCGGCTTCTGCTCGCGAAGAAAATTGCCGTGGGTTGGGGCGCCACTCGTTTCGATTCAACCGAAACTACCTGAATCGCCGTCGCCCAGAAACGAGAAGTTGCGACGGCGCGCACTAATACGTAAGAAAAAGGAACCACGAAGATAACGTCGAGTTACCAAAAATTCCGCCGTCTGAATTAATTCACAACACTAATCAAAAACCGATCTTTTAACACTACAATATTTCTTCCCGCTTTATTGCCTTATTATCACTTATCTATACGCTACAACAATTACGATAGTTCTGTCCTTACTTATCGAATCCAAACTTAGTTCGAAACTATCATTTAAGATTTAACAGATGGAGGGTAACAAAAGAACTATAAACTAATAAAAAAAAAGTGTGCACACTACCTTAACCAATTCCCACGACGTCGACTGCTGCCTCGCTGGGGCCCCCTTATGGACGAATATATCCCGTCGCTTCGCAACCTCTTAACATATTCTTCGGATTATACTTTATCGTTAAACGCCTTCCAGCTCAACTAGGACTTTTCGCCAATTTTCGATTCTGCAACTTTCCTCGATTTCGATTACGAATTTTACACTGGAGATCGTCTTGATTCCAATTCGTCTTCCCGCTCGAGTCGCAAAGTCCCCAGTTCCAATTGAAAAAAAGAAAAACCAAAATCAGTTTTCTCCTCGTCGCCAAGCACATCCGACCACTCACCCAGTTCCAATATAAAAGAGGACTTATTTTTCCCTGTTGGCGCGCACGTAAACTTTTGGCGGCAACGGAATTTTTCGAATCCGTTTGGGTTCACTAAACTCAGCTGTGAGCTTGTGCGTTCCCCAGCTGAATTTCACCTCGGCCCCTTTCCGGCTATTTCGTTTCGATCTTTAACGTGGAACATCTGTTCCACCCGCCGTTTGACAGCCAGCACTGTCATTGCAATTTGTCAGCGTAAGTCCGGATGACTAGTGGACTACTAGTAAGTTGTATAAGTTAAGTTATTTAGGTGATTTTGTGGCTCATTTTGACAACCGTGGACCGTGCATCCTTTCTGTGGCATGTTTTTCTGCATGTGTTGAGAGTTTAGGCTGGTTTGCTGCCGGAATAGTGGCTTGTTATTTATGTCGTGTTTGTTGTTGATGGTGATGTTTGGTGCGCGGTTTGTTGTTTGTTCTGGCGTTTTTCTCGTGTTGTTTTCATGTTGATTCGACGTTGATAATAACCAATCTACTAATTACATGCTAAATCGACAACTTACTGCTACTATCAACTAATTACCCACCAAATTGACAATTAACTAATTATGATGGTTGTTTGTTTACATAATCCTGACTATCGTTTACATGTAACTAACCTAGGTTAATCCAGACGCGGATCTCTCTAGTAGATATCGGTGTTCGTAAATCTCCATCGCCCTCTTTTTAGGATGGCGGTGGAGATTTTTTTTTTTTTTTTTTAAATACAAAAGCGCGCGATTTATAACGCCGTGACACCCCCCTCGCTTCAGAGAATTTCCTAGAAATTCTCGATAATTTTCTACGACCGTCACCCGTACCGAGTTCATAGGTTCCATATCTTGTCTGAAAGTTAATTCTCTCTTCGGGTAAATCATAAAATACACTATATCTTTTATTTTCTTCTTGAATTCTGGTTTGTATCTTCACGCAACCATCCATTCTATCACTCTATCTCTGAGCCCCTCTACACCTACCTTACTTAAAATACATGCTTTACTTCTGACTTGTGTATTGTTTTGGTGTTGGAATTGAAACCCATCTATCTACATCAACCACTAATGCCGATCGAACTCGATTTTAGGTAAAATTCCGAAATGAATGAGGTACCCGAGTCCGAATGATACTCGAAAAAGGAAAGAAAAATAATATAATGAAAGGGAAAGGAAATAATAATTAAACGCCATATAGGAAATGGAAAGGAAACAGTAATGAAACGCCGACAAAAAAATTTATATAAGGACCTACTGGGAGTCGGTCACTCGCTTATGGTATGCATTTAATTTCATCATTAATTTCATTCAATTTAATTGCAATTATGTCCTCAGTATCTGAAAAAAACTAACACACTCATTTATATCTAAGTTTACACCTCTCTAACCTAACTAAAACTAACCCTTATGTACAAGCCTAAACTTAAAACCTTAAAATCCTAGATAACCACCACCTAATCACCATCACCATCTAAATCATCATCTAAAGCCTAGTAATGAGTTTGATTCCACGTTTTCACACAAAATTTCACGTGAAACTTGTTTCGGCGAAAATTTAGCTTGAAAATATGCAAGAGTTGTACTCTGTCCTTAGCATGAAAAGTTGCTTTGAAGTCGCTTTCGCGGTGAAGACGTAGACGGCACCGAAACATGCCACCCATCATGTCCCGCCAAATTAGTTTGTGCAGTTCTTACTTCCGAGCCTACCGGTGACATTTGGTATTTTAATTTGAAAATAGAGCAGCGCCAGATATCTTTTCAACAAGAAAATTGATCGAAAAGAGAGATTCTTGGCATTTTGCCCGTCAGAAATGAGCAGTGTCTCTGCTTTTCTCCATTGCCCAAACTTTCACTCGAAAGAGTGACCAGATGATGGAGACATGTCAAAATTTAGTTTCATGGTCAACTCAGTACCAGCCTCAATCTGTACAACCATCTATCGCTAATTCATCCAACGCAATTCAATCCGGCTACCACCCCACACACGTGAAAACCTACGCTATCCCCCCCACCGACTATGTTAAAGTTTCTATATTTTTACACCGCCACCACTAATCTACCCCTCTTATATTTTACTTCCACCACCAATCATTAGTACCCTAGCGGAATACCTCGGGGTTTTTTTTTTTTTTTATTTTTGCTAATGGAAGACTACCTCGTCTCCTACGATAATTTCAGGACTCTACTCCATTACCTCATACCACGTAGCGCTTGAGATCCTTGACGTGCCACACACCCATAGCTTTCCCATTGGAATCTTCAAGTTCGTACGTCCAGCCGGACACCTTCTTTCTCACCGTGAATGGTCCAACGAACTCTGGGGCAAGTTTGGCGGAGAAGTACTTTGCCGCGTCCGACAGGACATAATTTCGACGCCATACCAGATCCTTCGGCAGAAATCGCTCATCCCGATGCCGCAGATCATATCGTGACTTGGATACCCGAGCTGCTGTTTTCAAACGCTCGCGAACTTCTTCGCGGACTTTCTCCAGCAATATTGCCTTCTCAGTTCCGTCATCCTGATCGACTCTCTTTTCTTGTGCTTCCGGGCCTTGAGGACTCCTAGGGTAAATGATCATTTCCCTCCCGAAGTTCAAAAAGTAAGGGGTGACTTTCATATTTTCGTGCGTTGAGGTTCTCAGGGCACAACCAATCTTTGACAGTTCCTTGTCCCATTCTCGATGGTTCTCGGACGCATAAGTTCGAAGAAGGCGCTTAACGTTCTGGTTCACGCGTTCTGCCGGATTCGCTTGAGGATGATAAAGAGCGGTAAACCTTATTTCAATTCCGTTGGTCTCTGCGATCCGTGTGAGCTCTTTAGAACGAAATTGTACTCCGTTGTCACACACGATGACCCGTGGTACTCCGAACAGAAATATAACGTGCTCCTCGAGCAACCGACCTACTGCGGCCCCTGTTGCCTTCCGCAAGGGAAAGAGTAGTGGCATCTTGGTGGCATAATCCACCACTGTCAGGATGTAGGCATGACCACGCGTAGATCGTGGTAGGGGTCCCACTAAATCCACGCAGATCATCTCCCATGGAGAAATCACCTCCTCACTCTTCGACGCCATCTGCCCCATAGGAGACTTCCGCTCCACTTTGACCGCTTGGCAGACTTTGCAGCTCCGGACATACTTCCCCACATCCACTGCCATCTTCGGCCAATAGAAATGTTGTGTCAGTCGATCCAAGGTCTTCTTTATTCCCATGTGTCCAGCCGTAGGTTCGTCATGGCACCGAACCAAAAGCCCTGTTCTTTCGGATGTTGGGACTACTCTCTTCCACTTGTCGGCTTTCTGTAGCTCGGGATACCGGCCCTCCACCTGCTTCCATAGCACATCTCCAACAACTTTCCATTTCGGATATTGGTCGGGGTTCCCTCGTACCTTCTCCTTCATGTTCCCATACCACTTATCCTTCTCTGGGTTGGTAGAAACACAGTTCACGTTAACAACCGCCCGTGAGAGTGCATCTGGAACCAGATGGTCCTTCCCCTTTCGATGTACCACTTCGAAATCGAACTGCTGGAGACGAACAGCCCATCTCGCCAATCTTCCGGTTGGATCCTTCAATTTATGTAGCCAAACCAAGGAATGGTGATCGGTAATCACTACAAATCGGGTGCCTTCAATATACGGACGGAGTTTCTCAATAGACCACAACACCCCTAAGCACTCCTTTTCAGTGGTCGAATACTGCCTTTCGAGTTTGGATAGTGACCGACTTAAGTAACACACTACCTTCTCCCCGGTTGGATGTGCTTGGCTCAAGACCGCCCCAATCCCCACGTCAGATGCGTCCGTCTGAACTTTGAACGGGAGTTCGAAATCGGGACACGCTAAAATTGGTGCGGTAGTCAATTTCGTTCGGCAATCAGCAAACGCCTGTTCGCTTTCCCTCGTCCAAACAAACTTCCTGCCTTTCTTCAGAAGATCGTTAAGAGGTGCCACTAACGTCGCATGGTTAGGTATAAATTTCCGGTACCAAGATACCATACCCAGAAATTGCCTGACCTGCTTGACCGAAGTTGGTCGCGGGAAGTCACTCACCGCCTGCACCTTTTCTGGGTCCACGTGGAGGCCCTCTTCGTCCACCAGATATCCCAGATACCGAAGCTTCGCCCGGCAGAAATGACATTTTTCTTTAGACACACGTAGACCCGCCTCCCTCAGACGACCGAAAACCTCGCGCAAAATCTCGACATGTTGCTCAAATGTCTGAGTTACCACAATAATGTCGTCAAGGTAAGTGAACACATATGGTTCTAGTGCGGGACCCAACACCGTATCAATCAGGCGTTGCCACGTCGCACCCGAGTTGTGTAAACCAAATGGCATTCTCAGGAAGTGGAAAAGACCCCTTCCCGGCACGGTGAAAGCTGTGTATTGCCGAGAATCCTCCGCCATGGGCACCTGCCAGTAAGCTGACTTAACATCCAATGTCGAAAGGTATTTTGCATTGCGCAACTTATCTAATGTGGTAGAAATATAGGGTAGCGGATAAGCGTCTTTCTCTGATACCGCATTTACCTTCCTGAAGTCTACACAAAACCGGTACGACCCGTCCTTCTTGCGTACCAGCAAAATCGGAGACGACCACGGGCTTGACGATGGCTCGACCACTCCCAACTTCAACATCTCGTCCAACTCAACGTTGATTTGTTTTTGCACTGCTGGCGAGACAGGATAATACCTCTGTTTGATAGGACTAGCTGTCGTCTTAATAGTATGTTTGAAAAATTTAGCGCAACCCAGGCCCTCACCCATTAATCTGAACTGATCCTCTAGTAAACTTTGCAGGATCCCTGACTCACGTTCTGATAAACGAGATTGACTCCGCAGCGCTTTCACTGGCACCACTTCTGTCGATGCAACTGATGTCCACTGCTGTCCCTGCATGTCCAGGACGACCCCAAAGTGCTGCCAAAAGTCAATTCCAAGGATCACTTCCTGCGGGATGGATGGTATGACCAACGTTTCTAACTCATGCACCCTGCCGTTCAAGGTGAACTTCAACTGGACTACCCCAGCCACCGAGCACGCTTCACCATTCGCCAGTCGCACCTCTTCAACTTTCTCCCGGTCCAGACTTAATCCCTTGTTGGCCAAGCGTAACCATCCTTTTTCCCCCAAAATGGTACGACTCGCCCCAGAATCTAACAGCCCTTCCATCTCGATGCCCTCTATATCCACTCTCAAGTGTGGGCGGCTGTCCTGATTCCCTCTCACCAGTGCAAAGTCCACCATTGGTTGGTTATCTTCCTGCTGCGGTCTTGTCGTAGTGCCTACCCGACCGCCTAGTGGGCACGACGCTCGTTTCCCGAAGAACTGTGATTAGGACGGGGTCTTGACCCTTGTCCCTGGTTTCGATTCCGGCAATTCGGACAGGCGGACCTCATAACCCCTCGACGACCACAACCAAAACAACGACGAGGTTCCGGACAGTCCCTCGACATATGTCCCTCCTTCCTGCAGTTCCAGCACTGAACCCTACTCGATTCTGCCAGGGCTGAAACTCGTTCCACGCTTCCAGAGCTAACATATGCTAGGTCTGGCTCGAGACAACGCCTTGACCGTGTGTTGGGAGGCACGAATGCCATCACCGATGCCCTGGTGGCATCCATGGTCCGGCCCATCTTCACCAACTCCGCAATGGAAGTCACTGGCGTCAAGCTCAGTTGCTGTTGATAAAACGGAGTTATGTTCCTCCGCAACAGACGCAGTTTTTCCTCCTCCGAACAGTTGGTTTCTAAACGGCTGAAGAGGCGTTCCATGACAGCTACATAGACCCCTATCGACTCGCTTTCGCCCTGAGTTCGCCGCCGAATTTCTTCCCATAGCCGATCCTCATAATCGGATGGCAAGAACTCCGCTCTCAACTCTTTCACCAACTCGTCCCAGCAACTGACCAAGCCCCGGTTGGCTCGGAACCAAATTAGCGCTCGCGAGTCGAAGAGATCTACCGCTGCTCTAAACAGTTGAGCTTTAGTGAGTCCCCTTGCCAGTCGCAACTCTTCTACGCGCTCTAGGAACGCATTAACCGATCCTGAAGAGTCACCACTAAATTTCAATCCCCATTTGGCTACCTCTGCCGGACTTCCAGATTTGGGGGATGGTGGCGTGGCTGCATCCTGAATTGCGTCAGACTGCTCCTCCTCATCCTCACTGGGCTCCTCGACTTTTTCCACTAGAGCACCCATTGCTAATATAAACCTGTTACGCAAAGCCTTCGCTCCTTCCTTCTGTTCCTTCGATACCGCCTGTAAATTCCCTAAACGTCGAAAGCCAAACTCTATCCTGACTTTTGCCTTCAAAAATTCCAACGACGCTTTGCCGCCCGTCACCCGCTCTACGAGATCCTCAGATTCTGTTGCTTTGGCCTCAAGCTCCCTGTAGTCAGTCTCAAAATCGAACGGATAATCGGCCTCCACATAGGAAGTATCCATAGCTGATTCCGACCTGAGCGTCGCCCTTAGCGTCTTCCGCATGTTGTCCACAGTATCTCCCGGAAACCCTCTGATAGCAAGCTCATAGACGAGCTCATCTTTGGATAGCCGATCTACTAAAATTTTCATTATGACCTGGATGACTACAATGATACTTGGGTTGGAATCGTAGCACGCCTCAAAAAATAAGCGATGAGATTTCTAGCGCAATTTTCTAATCTTACGATTCGAAATTGCTCCCACGGGAGTTAAACTGCCCACGACAAAAAGAATCAGCTCTAAACCACCAGAAGTACCCAGTAACAACGTACCTCTACCTCGATGTGTACTTCTAGCCCAATGACACCCCTGAAAGAACGGATCAATGTCCACAGCCTTTTCACCAACAAATCCCCGTAGCTACCTGCAACCTCGCCTGTTTCCTATAATGATTAAATTCTACACAGAAAAAAAAGATTACATGAATTTATTGAATTTCGTCTATGATTTGTATGAATGTTTTCAATGATTTCTGGTCATAACCTACAATTATATATTGAACCAATTTGAAACTATATGATTATGCAAAATAATTTGTTTTCATTATTATAGAAACATTTGCTTGTTTCCACTGATATAGCTATATCATTTTTAGAAAATTATTCTGAAAACTATGGAAACCGTTTTGAAAATTTAAGGAAAAAACTATCATAATCAAAGAAAAGCGTTTCTATAATCATTGCATATAGTTACCATGAATCAAGTAAAAAGATTACGCATTGCGCAGATCCGCCATATTGGAATTCTGTTTTATTACGTCACACGTGACAATCGCTTTGAATAAGTGGGTTTAGTTTTATGAAAGCGTTTTTATAATATTTAGTTCTCCACCGCAATTATCTTTTGCGTATATTTAAAACGTGTAACGCACTCGTTAATTATCGAAGTATGTATGTTCGAACGAATAATAGCCATCCATGTCACGTGTGACGTAGGTGCGCACATCAACTCATTTTCGTACTGCGATCAGCGTAATCTTAGTATTCTTTGATTCATGTATAGTTACTATGGGGTTGAAAATAAAATTTATGGAATCAAGAATATGATTTTGCACTGCATATAATTTTTTTCCATGAAATATATATATATATATATATATATATATATATATATATATATATATATATATATATATATATATATATATATATATATATATATACATATATATATATATATATATATATATATATATATATATATATATATATATATATTTATAAATATATATATATATTTATACATATATATATATATAAATATATATATATATATATATATATATATATATATATATATATATATATATATATATATATACATATATATATATATATATATATATATATATATATATATATATATATATATATATATATATATATATATATATATATATATATATATATATATATATGTATATATATACCCCTATACCCTTACTTTTAAAACAGAAGAATCGAATGTTTGTGATTTTAGAATATTTTTATTGAATGAAAAATCAAAAAATGAAGAAACACCGAATCATACATAAGGCAAACTTAGTCTAATTACCAAGTATCCATTACCTAGCTTAATTAAATTCATAGGAGGATAACAAACTTTATCGCAACTGATAACGTTATACTGTTTTCTAAAAATATTGCCCCTGTCTACAATGTAGCTTTGAAAATGCTCGTCGAATTTAGTCACATTCAGCATATCAGTAATGAAATAAATTTTTTCGTTGCAACCGAGCAAAATGAATTTTATAGTGGGGAAACTCAATTCTTTCTCTCTGTCAATAAATGCGATAATATCTTTAATTTGATATTTGGTGCCACATACCTCAATATTTTTTAGGGACCAAACTTTTGTAAAACTACATTCAGGGCTTATATTTTCTAGTTTTGCATATATTTCATACTGAGTAAAGTCAATTTCATCATAATTCACCTTGTTAATTTTATACAATGCACTACTGAATTCGCCGTAATGTTGTAAAGCATACTGATAATTCAACTTAATTCCTAAACTTAACAATATATTTTTTCTTGAACAACATACATTAGCGTATCGCTTCAACTGTTTATGCTTGGCTTCAAACCGCCTTACCCATAACTTTTTCAATGGCCCTAGCATTTTCACTACTGTAGGATAATGTGTAATAAAATAGTGCTTAGGTGTCAGGTTTGCGCCAATTAAATTCATATAACATTGGTGATGCTTCTTTATTGTGTAAGCTAGGGTTGATAAAGTGTTTTCGTCAAATTCAGGCTGTGAAACATCTTCAATGAGTTTTATTAGCAATAGTAACAGTTTCCAAAATTGATCATTTTTGGGTACAAAGTCAGGCAGAAAATGTATAAAAGTTTTCATTTGAGCTGCAGATGTTTTCATTTATTTTGAATTTAAGTGATTTAAAGAAATATCCATAAATTTGTTCTTGGACGCATTCTTACCATAATTGAATGTAGATTTTCTACTATTAAGTTTTGAGAGAGTAAAATATTTTTTTTCAAATATGAAGTAGGATAGAATAGTGGTTACTTCAAAATGACAAATGCCTTCATAAATGTCGTGCATCAAATCACATGTAACATTTTCAAACACATTAAATGAATTTAGATCTGCGAAAGCGCACAATTGTTTATTAAACTCATTGTCTTTATTAGTTAAATGCAAGGAGTTATTTTTATCATTCCTTAAAAGGGAACTTTTTTCTTTTGCTAAAATTTGAATTTGGTTTTTATGCGCCAAACATATTCTACAGCAATAATTAGCTGAAAAAGATTTTGGATAGCCTAATATAGAATTAAGCCCTAAATTATCTCCTGTAATATTTGATAGCACTAAATAAACCTGTTGGCTTACATTATTAACAGTAATAGTTAGGCCACTGTCTACAATGTAGCTTTGAAAATGCTCGTCGAATTTAGTCACATTCAGCATATCAGTAATGAAATAAATTTTTTCGTTGCAACCGAGCAAAATGAATTTTATAGTGGGGAAACTCAATTCTTTCTCTCTGTCAATAAATGCGATAATATCTTTAATTTGATATTGGTGCCACATACCTCAATATTTTTTAGGGACCAAACTATCTTTGTAAAACTACATTCAGGGCTTATATTTTCTAGTTTTGCATATATTTCATACTGAGTAAAGTCAATTTCATCATAATTCACCTTGTTAATTTTATACAATGCACTACTGAATTCGCCGTAATGTTGTAAAGCATACATATTAACAGTAATAGTTAGGCCACTTTCTTCAATTTTCTTTAAAATTTGAATTAAAGGTTTTAGATTCCTATAAAAACCATGAAACGCATCTTTTGTTTTGGTTAGGGTGCAAATAAGTATTGAATCCAATTTTGAAGCTAATGAAGTGTGCAATAAAGGAAAACTCATGTAAATAGTGCATAATTTATGAACACCAGATTTCGATCCTAAAGGATTATTAATTTCAACGTCGTCTTGGTATAACATGTATGGAATAACAAATTTATCAGAGAAATTCGCAATTTTTCTTTTCCAGGATACCCCCTGTATTACATTTGAAATTGAATGTTGTTTATTTAAGTAGTCTTCATTTTCTTTCATGGAAGATAAAATGCCAGGTTTTTGTAAAAATTGTACAATATAATGCTGAATGGGTAACTATAATCCTTTAGATATTCCACGGCTATGATTTTGAACTTCTATGCTATCATCAATAATGTACTCTTTTACATTGCAGACCATATTGTTACTTCTTAAATAATTTTCAACCTTATATTCACTGTTAAACAATTCAAAAGATGCTTTTAACTCTAATAATTTGCTTTTTATGTCCGAAAACTGTAATGCATGTGTAATAAAATTATTGAAAAAACTTTCTATGTCGTTAATTACATCCTTTGCTATTTTTCTGCTCATACTATTGTTGCCATATAATTTTAATACTAGTGAGAAAAGTTCTTCTACTATTCTAAAATCACAATTAGAGTTTTTAGATGTTTCACACTTGTTACTATTCTGAGCTGCTGTTGGAACTTGTTGCATTGGACAATTTCGTATTTCATTTTCATTGAAATGTTCACATGATTTTTCATCAGAATGTTTTCTCAACAAATGTCGCCGAAATGAATATATATTTTGAAAAGTTTGTGGGCAGCATGTGCATTGGAAGTACTTTGTGTGGCATGACAATTTGTGTATATATTTCAAATGGCTTATATATCGGTTAACATTTTCATTGGCACAATTACAAATAAACCATCTGTACATTTCAAAGATTTAGTTTTCTAGGTCAGACAGTAATTCATACAAAGCACTTGTTTTTTTACCCACAACTGGAATTTCGTACAAGTAAGTTTGGATGAATTCCCAGACAGATTTAACGGGTTTTGGGTATTCTAGATTAAAAACATGAAATATTTTAAATGTAAGTGCAAACGCTTTAAAAAAGGTTTGGCACTTATACAAAATATTATTATAGTATACATATAGCTCTTTTAGTGAAAATATATCTCCTACAGCAATGATGAATGGTTGTACATATAATCCTTTATCCCTGAGAAATTCGCCATGCTGTTCAGCTCTAGTGAGAACATTGTTGCTTGTCTATTTTTAAATAACAATTCATAATCAGCATATTTATTATAGTGAAACGTATTACCTCAAAAAGCAACACTAAACATTGTTGTGCTTCTAAAACAGATGGCTTCCATGATTTTATTTTGTTTTTTGAATGGATAACGGAAGGAATTAATATTCCTGGCAATAAGTATATGGCACACAAATCCAGAGTATTGCCTGGTGATACGTTTTGAAGCTTTTCTAAAATACTTCTACAGCTCTTATCCTTCAACGATGATTTGTAATAATTTAGTATTTTTTCCGAATATTTTTCCCACTTTGACGAGAGAAGTCGGTCCTTACCCGGAAATAACTCTTCAAAATCTATTTCGATCTGCAAGGGTATTAATCGATATCAAAGTTAAAAAATAAATTATGAAGTCATACAAGTGTAAGCCCGATATTTTGTTCTCTCAATATAGGCCATTCCGTTAAAATGTCGATTGAAGGGTCTTTCATTTGCTGCATTCGGTACAAATGCGTTCTTTTCCATATAGGAACAACAAGATGTTCGGGCTCAAAGTTTTTTTAAAGCCATTTCACATCTTCGATTGCAGATTCTGCTATAGGTAAGGCAATATTTTCATAATCAGGTGTGCTAGAATTTTTTTTAAGGCTATAACGACTCTTGAGAAGTCCTTTTTGCTGGTATTTCCTAGACAGAGTGTAAAAACGAGCCACAAGTCTTCCTTTCTGCTTGGAAATACTGGAAACATAAGTTTCCTAAAAAATATATAAATATTAGCATAGCCTAGTACATATCACTTTAATGAAGCTTACTTCTTTTTCCTTTGGGAATAGCTTTTTAATTGCTTTTGCTGCCTCTAAATAATCATATCGGGTTACTTTGTGCCCCTTTGATAGCCAATGGTCCGCAATTATGGTGCACAAGTCATTCCGATCCGAATGCGTTAGATTATTTTTTGTTGCGAAGTTTTCTTTAATTGCTTTCCCCAAGAGGGTTTTCTTCAATAGATCTTCTAAGTTCTATAAAAATGTTTCAAGTTTTAAGTGTCTTATATTGATTGCAATATTACGCATTGACTAGCATTAGTTTTACTGTTTCACAGAACAAAAAAGTCGTATGGAAATCAGAGACCGATTACTGAGAGCATTATATGGATTCATTGAATGCAAGAGAATAAGCAGCATAAATAATTTCCGGACATTTTGTTTATGATTTACAATTATGAACAAATAGTACATACAAAGTGTGTGATACTATCATCAGATCCTGGCGTCAGTACATCGGTTACGAGCGAAGCAGATCCCCGAGAAGCAAGACTTGAGGAGCTACAGTTCCAATCTGATGTGGACGATGTCACTGAAATTGTTTCTGCCAATGGAGTGCAATAGCCCTAAAGCGAACATTATAGTAAAAAAATAGTTTGAAATGTTTAAAAGATTTAATCCAACTAGATTTACATTTTGACGCCGCCACTCAAAGAGTCGCATTCGAAACTTTATGCGAAGACCCAACTTTTCTGGGGGAATCAAAACATTTATGTCCTCAATAGTCATAGACTTAAGACACTCCAAATCTATCTCTTTTTCTAAAAAGTCTTTCTTTAAAATAGAAAATCCCCATTCATCTAATATTTCTTGAACAACATTCAAACTGGAAGTATTAATGCCCTCTGCCATAAAAATATTTTCATCAATTATTTCATAAATGAACTCTTCGTTCGCCATATCGTCATGTATGCACTCACTTTTGGATTGGATTATAATTTAACACACAATTTCACAACTTAATTAAACAATCACTTTCAGATTTCACGTATTAAACACCCACTTTCACTTAACTAGTTTCTTAGCCATCCACAAGCTATTTTCGAATAGAAACACGCGACAAACACGAAAACAATGCTCATTTATTCAAGCGTACGCACAAAATGACTCATAAGTTTGCGTACATGCATGTGCAGCAATATGACGCAGTTTCTATTGCACATGTAATTTCCACTTCAAACCATAGAATTATTTTGTTTGATTTTCGGAACCAATTCATTTTCTCAGAATTATCTGTACGATTTCACGAATGATATTCTATGTAGCTCATATGGCAAGCAATTATTGGTATAATATGTGGAGTTACTTTGCCACTTCCAATAAGTATATTCTAATAAAGGAAGAATTTCGTGTATAAGGTATATAATTTTCTAACTGAGTAATTCTTTAAAAATTAAATCCAGGCTCAAATTTTCTAAGAAACATGCTTGTTATAATACAGACTGAGTTTTTCATTTTTATGTAAAATAATACTTCAAACCATGTAATTAAGATTAGCAACTACTTAGATCCTGCATTCACAGAAGTATCACATTCGTTGTTTGTGTTTTTGACACAATTAGATAAATTGAATAGTTTTTTGTTGAAGAACATTGATTATATGATAATGAGAATGCATTTTTCTCTGTGTATAACACATGCTAAATCCGACGTATTTCTTTATATTTCTACACTCACACTCGCTACAATTCAAATTTATTCCACACTACAAATATCACATTCACTTTTTCCAGAACTCAATCCTGTATCGAGCTAAAATCCATTTCCCGTATGATTTTCCAAAAGACACTTCCGAAATAGGTTTTTTTTTTTTTTTTTTTTTTTTTAGTGTCCGAATTATCGGATCACACTCAGTTTTCCTGCTCCTACCGATATTCCCACAATTTGGGACTGGGTATATTTAATTTTTCCCTATCAAACAAGAACCCCTGAACAATATCTGCTCGGATAACCTCAGCCACTAATAACCTAAACCGCGATCAGTGAGCTGAAACAAAACCTGCCGAGCTCTCAAACTCTTGCTTTAGAAATCCAGTACTAAACACTCATACACGTTTACTTATTTATCCATTCACTTCCACACACTGTAACACCAGAATTCAAGTTGTTATATGTGAATTCAAATTTTTTGCCTTAATATTTGTCTTTTTTTTTGTTTAATTCCACCTATATATGAAAATTTATATGAAATACTGGTAAAATTAAATCTGAAAACTCAAATTTAGCTATCAAAAACTCCAATCTAGCTTTCCTGCTCAAGCAAAATTTACGTTCAGCACACGAGTGCGTAACAAAGAAAATCAAAATTTTTTCCGTGTACCGTTACGACCGTTAGCCCCACGTTGGGCGCCAATTTATTACCGTTACACGTATAACACCACTCAAACCCTTTTCTCCCCGACTAGGATAAAAGGGCGGTAGTTTCGGGCGGCTTCTGCTCGCGAAGAAAATTGCCGTGGGTTGGGGCGCCACTCGTTTCGATTCAACCGAAACTACCTGAATCGCCGTCGCCCAGAAACGAGAAGTTGCGACGGCGCGCACTAATACGTAAGAAAAAGGAACCACGAAAATAACGTCGAGATACCAAAAATTCCGCCGTCTGAATTAATTCACAACACTAATCAAAAACCGATCTTTTAACACTACAATATTTCTTCCCGCTTTATTGCCTTATTATCACTTATCTATACGCTACAACAATTACGATAGTTCTGTCCTTACTTATCGAATCCAAACTTAGTTCGAAACTATCATTTAAGATTTAACAGATGGAGGGTAACAAAAGAACTATAAACTAATAAAAAAAAAGTGTGCACACTACCTTAACCAATTCCCACGACGTCGACTGCTGCCTCGCTGGGGCCCCCTTATGGACGAATATATCCCGTCGCTTCGCAACCTCTTAACATATTCTTCGGATTATACTTTATCGTTAAACGCCTTCCAGCTCAACTAGGACTTTTCGCCAATTTTCGATTCTGCAACTTTCCTCGATTTCGATTACGAATTTTACACTGGAGATCGTCTTGATTCCAATTCGTCTTCCCGCTCGAGTCGCAAAGTCCCCAGTTCCAATTGAAAAAAAGAAAAACCAAAATCAGTTTTCTCCTCGTCGCCAAGCACATCCGACCACTCACCCAGTTCCAATATAAAAGAGGACTTATTTTTCCCTGTTGGCGCGCACGTAAACTTTTGGCGGCAACGGAATTTTTCGAATCCGTTTGGGTTCACTAAACTCAGCTGTGAGCTTGTGCGTTCCCCAGCTGAATTTCACCTCGGCCCCTTTCCGGCTATTTCGTTTCGATCTTTAACGTGGAACATCTGTTCCACCCGCCGTTTGACAGCCAGCACTGTCATTGCAATTTGTCAGCGTAAGTCCGGATGACTAGTGGACTACTAGTAAGTTGTATAAGTTAAGTTATTTAGGTGATTTTGTGGCTCATTTTGACAACCGTGGACCGTGCATCCTTTCTGTGGCATGTTTTTCTGCATGTGTTGAGAGTTTAGGCTGGTTTGCTGCCGGAATAGTGGCTTGTTATTTATGTCGTGTTTGTTGTTGATGGTGATGTTTGGTGCGCGGTTTGTTGTTTGTTCTGGCGTTTTTCTCGTGTTGTTTTCATGTTGATTCGACGTTGATAATAACCAATCTACTAATTACATGCTAAATCGACAACTTACTGCTACTATCAACTAATTACCCACCAAATTGACAATTAACTAATTATGATGGTTGTTTGTTTACATAATCCTGACTATCGTTTACATGTAACTAACCTAGGTTAATCCAGACGCGGA